>JAPQWV010003443.1:0-41369 GCA_027422505.1 Craterostigma plantagineum
TGTTTAAATTTCGAAGTCCATTTGTTTAATTGTGTCGAAATCCTTGTATCGAGATTCATGTTGAAAATTGTGCACTGTTTACTTAAAACTCGAAACCTTGTAAGTTCAATACCGAGATCTACGTAGGTTTAAATTTAAAATATCGAAATCTTTGGTTATACGGTGACACATCTCGAAATCTGTTTTGTATGTTAACCTATCGACATCTTTATTATAATTTCAGAACCTTATTAGCTCGAAACTTTTGGAATATTTGTATATTATTAAATCTCGAAGCATGTGTGCATTGTTTAATCAATTTCGAATTCTTGTATAGAAGCTCGACATCCACATTTAAGACTATGTCGAGATCAAGTTCGAATTTCATGTCCACTCCAAGCTCGAGATTTATTTAACCTAAACATGTTGAGATTTACCTTAAAAATATGTCAAGACCTATCCTTGAAATTTATTTCGAAATCCCACAATCATATTCCAAACCCATGTCGAGATCTTTATGAATCTCGAAATGGTAATTTTCAATATAGGTCAAGATTCGGAATTCTAGGGTTTTGAAATTTATAGAAGTCGAAACTAGGGTTTTCTAACTAAGCCAATTTTCATGAAACTATAATTAGACTAACAAACCCTAATTTTGTATGTTTTTATAATTAGGGTTTGAAGGTTAGCAATTTACAAGTACGATAAGCTTAGTAGCTAAGGATACCGGGTAAGTAGAAATCGCAACTACTACACATAATTATACGTGTATGAATTATGTGTCTATGTGTCTTTCATGATTTTTGTGACTCCTATGATTTCTATATGGCGTAAATTTACGTGATTTTTATGTGACGTAAGTTATTCTATGATATTGTATGCATATTTACATGATTCATGGCACGAGCATATGCACGCGCAAGACTAGTATGAGAGTCAGGGAAATAGCGTGCATGAGTATAAGATCCCTTGGGAGTGATGTATATTTGCCGATATAGGCATTTGTGTCGACTCAATGATGAGTCACGGCTCTTCTATGCTACCACGGCGATTCACGAAGCCGAATTACCTGATTCACAAAAGGTAGGGGGGAATACCCGTAGCGGGAGATGCAACCTGGAGGATGCGACTCGAGGTATGAGCGGCACCGAGGGAACCTCGAGTGTTGGCGACCTCGTAGTAAGCTACCAGTGAGAAGCGCCAGCGTGTCAGACCGCATTGGGATGGAAAGGCGCCTTAGGGTTTGTTGTGCTCGGGCTAGCCTCTCAATGGGACGGCATTGGGATTGAAAGGCACTAGTAGCCTCTCAGTGTGGATCACACTGGGATTGAAAGGCACTAGTAGCCTCTCAGTGTGTACCGCATTGGGATTGAAAGGCACCATAGGGTTACGCACAGATTGAGTACTCGGGTTTAGCCTCCCCGTGTGTGTACTGCCACTTGTACCCTTAGGGGTTTGAGCTCTATATGGTGCATAGTAAGATTGAAAGCCGAGGGCCCAAATATGTTATGAAAGGTCAAGCAGAATGTGAGAAAGGTCAGGAAGAATGTGAGAAGTAGATAGCCATGGCGCGGATGCCTTCGCTATTTAAGTCACGTGCATTGCATGCATGATTTTCACTTACTGAGCTCTATAAGCTCATTCCACGTTTTATGTGTTGTAGGACCCCGCGATCACGGTACGTGATCATTTTCAAGGCGAGGCCAACGTTTGAAGCTTCCGGGGGCTTTTGGGATGGAAGTGTGCATGGATGCGACCTCGTGGAGGCCCAGTAGATAAATTTATTTTGAACCGCATGCGCGCTTTCCTATGTAAATAGGACCCACTATGATTTTGTAGACAACGTTACTATTCCTTTTATAAAAGCAAAAATTTTATCCGAAATTTCATACGACCTGTTTCATTATTAGGCCATTAGTCGCTAGCGTAGAATAGTTAAGAAAGTAGTGGTGGAAGGCGGGGCTGCCACAATTGAACCCAAATGAACTATACACTTTAGAAAACTTTTGCTTAATATCCTAGTACGAATGTTTGATTGTTGAAATGGTAAAATACTACTTTAAAATACAACTTAGTAAAAATTGTACGGAGAGGAAAACCCATATGAAAACAAACATATTTGAGACTTCGAATCCCCCTAGTTGGACCAAACAAATATCAAGTGTACGTAAACAGAGCTATATTAGACCGTGGAGATTCCTCCTACATGCATACGAGATATATAGCTGACGAAATTGCGCCTTACCATACAATGATCGTAAACAACTAATCAACGGAGTAAGTAGCTGGGCAAGCTTCCCTAACTACACAACCGAGGACTACATTAAGGTACGTGAATCCCACTATTAGATTTACTCTAATTCGACGGGGTAGTGCAACCTATCTCTAGCGATGAGTTTATTCTGCTCGTTTACGAGTGGTCTAATCGTTCGCCCATCTCTCGAGCGTGGCTCACGAATTCCCGAACTACGTTAACTTAAACACATAAAAATGAAACTTAACTAGACAATTCAATCAGATAGACATAATCAAGATCATATGCTTCATAAACGAGTCATTAAAATAGCAAAACCTTAAATACAGTTAAACATACCTGTTGGTCCCGAAATGCACCAAACAAGGAATCAAAGAGGCTAAATGGAATGAAGAGAGGAGAGTTTCTCACCTTTGAGTGTGTGTAGTGTGTGAAAATAATAGTAAGCCTTTTGATCTTTGATTAGCTTTCAAAGTGAGTTGGTAAAACCTTATATACCACATTAACCCTAGGTATATTAAGCCCCAATCACTAATAATAAAATAATTACTATCTAGTCCAAAGCCCAAGCTAAAGATAATTACATAATTAATCCCAAGACCTAAACTATTGACACAACCAATTAAATATCCTAACAATCTCCCCCTTTGTGTCAATGTTGGGAGTCTTGAATCTTGGGCGTTGGGATGGTGGATTACCGTGTGAGTGTTTCGCGAAGCCCTAGCTTGAACTCGAAGGCGCGGAGATTCCTTCGAAGAACCATTCTATCAGCTATAGCGTCAATGAGCTTCGCGAACTTGGATCGGCAGAGGGGATCTTCTTCTGAAAGTATGCGGCAGATCTTCATTAATTTGTCTTGGATGATGGTGAGCGTTCCATCCGAGAACTTTGCCACTTCAGAGCAGCGCAGCATCCTCATCTTTCCCTTATAGTTCGAGTAGGCGACCGCCGGATCGTCTCCGTCGATCACATCGCCCTCTCGGTAGTCGTCCGTGTTCTTGAAAGATGGGCGAGTCAGATTCACCTTCTTTAGGTTGTGCTCCACCGCCATCTGCAGATCATGGGTGGCGAAGAATCTTACCTGTCGGAGCATGTGGCGTTTGATAGCCACATATCCCATGGTGACCGGTTCAGCACGTATGAGATGTCCAGAACTTCTGAGGACGAGTCTGAACTGCTTCATCGATTCCAGCATGCTGTACAGGTCGCCCAGGCGCAGAAACTTGAAGTCCGCCTCACTGACTTCACAGTAGCTCTCATCCTGCCTCATTACCGTGAATACTGGGTAATGGACAGGTCCTTTGGATTCTTGGCGGAGGTCAGTGACTTTGCAGATGGGGGCCCAACTCATTTCCTGAGCGATGTTTTCCTCATCGGATAGCGTCCTATCTGTGCATTTGTGGCACAGAAGGCTCCATCGATAGAGTTGCTTCTTTCTCTCGCTCCAACTTTGGATGTTCATCAGCTCATACTCGTCGAAGGTGGTGATGATCTGCTCCTTGCGTCGCCAGATCCTCTTCCTCATCTCTTCTTGAAACGGTGCGGTGATTTTTTTGTTTTCCCACGGTGGTTCCGGTATATCTACCGTGGGTGCATCCGTTTGAGCAGCAGGGGCCTCAGTTTGCTGCGCTTGGAATTGCAGGATGTCCTCAAGCTCGGCCGGTACCGCGTCGTACTCCTCTCCGTCCTCGTTGTCTGCTGTGTTGATCAGCGTTAGTGAGGCTTCCATCAGCAGACGTCGAGCGTTTTCCACCAGCTTCCTGGCTGCTACTGCATCGACGGGTGTGTACAGCCATTCATCGTTGAAGATGTAGGCTTCGATCTCGTTCTGTGCGCAGTAGACGTCCTCGGGAGCTAGGTTGGGATCAATGTTGAGAGGGGTATGGCTGTGTGGTGGCGAGGGTGTAGCGTCGGAGGAGTTAGTGGATGGGGATGGAATTGGTGGAGATTCTGGTGGTTCGGTTGAGGTGATGGTTTTGGCAAGGATGATTTGGGTGACGGGCGGCGTAGATGTGGTGGTGGCCTCTAGCGTCGATGTGACAGCTAGAGGCTCCGAGGTGGTGGGTGGAGATGATGTTGAGGTGGTCTCTAACGTCGATGTGACGATTAGAGTTTCGGAGACGGTAGTGGGTGGTGGTGAGGGTGATTTGGCTAGTGACTCAGGGTGAACAGGGTGGGATTTTTGGCTAGTGGGTTGTGAGGTTTCTGGTGCGGACGTCGTTTCAGGTCCAGAGGAGGAGGGCGGCGTCGATTGCATGAATCCTTGTGAGCTCAGCTGCCTATTCTCCCCCTCGCGGCGATCTTGATCATCATCTTGATCGTCGCGCCTGGTCCTGCTAGTCTCGCCTTGAGTGCGGCAAGACAGTGGTTGTGTCATGATCTTTTTCATCTGCTGTTCCTCCTCGTCGAGTTCTGTCATGGACTCGAATCTTGCTCTGAGGATGTAGAAGAGCTCCTTGGTGGAAATGGAGGAGAGAACAGCTTCCGCGTCCTCATTGTGCGTCGGTGGTGGCGTCTCCGGGGCCACACCTTTGCCTTTGTCGATTGTGGATGCCTCGAGACGCGCGTAGACTTTATCAAGTATTGACGCTTCAAGAGTCTTTGCAAACTCTTGAAGACGTGTCTCTAGCGCGGTCTTGGTGACAAAATGGGGTAAATCTAACAAGTTGGAATCACGAAGAAATCCAACTGACACCGAATTGGTGAATAAAGCCGATCGGCCGCCCGTTTGCACAGGTCTGGAAAAGAAGGGGTCACTCAGACTTCCCGTTGGCATCATCGAGGAGACAGACTCACTCGAGTGATGGCCTAGGCTCACGGTTGTTGTGATGTTGGCCGTGCTAGGTCTTCCGCTCTCAGTCACATAGACATCACCGAGCGTTCTGACAGGGTCACTAAGACTCTGTGGTGCGGTAGAGGGTGTATGTGTCCTAGAAATGGGAGAAATTATGGGGAGTGAGGGCACTAGACTCGATGTGCATGAAGAGGATGCAGTCTGAGGCGAGGGACTGCTTGTTTCAACATCGATCATCTCCAAGTGGGATGTCGATGGTATACGTGGCTCCTCGTGAAATGAAATACCTTCCTGTAGAGAGGAAGATAAGTGGATTGGTGGGGTTGTTTGCGTGGTTGAGCCAGATGCCACGTCTTCTACTCGGGAGGTGAACACATCACCTCCTGTACCTATTGGTTCGGCTCGGCTTATTTGTGGCTGAGGAGGTCGATCGTGTTTTTGTTTCGATCGACGCTCCGTGGGACGGCTTACGTCATCCTTACGCGCCAGTTTTTTCGGAACGCGGGTGGAAGAGGATGCGGCGTGACTCGAGGACTTTTTGGAGGTGGTGGTGGGGGGTTGGCTAGTCCCGAGGTTAGGAGCAGGGGGGTTGATCTGCTCCGTAGGGACAGTGGATAGAGGGCGCGGGGTTTCACGGAAGGATGCGGTTGAGGCACGGTATTCCTGGACGTGCGGGTTGGTCTGGTCGGCGTAGGCGAGCACGTCGTCCGGAATCACCACTGCGTGTCGATCCTTTGCCGGTGTGTTCTTCTTGGCGAACTTCTCGACAGTTGGGATTTGGAAGTGCTCTGCTGCCGGACGGATGCGGATGTTGGTTGAGTGCAGGCGGAAGTGCTTGATCAGAGCTGGGAGCCATCGCATGTATGGGACGAAGCGGTTCCGGACTCCCTTGGCGACTTCCCGGTCGCGTCGCTGGATCATCGAGACTAGGTCCACCCAGATGATGTCGGCGTAGTTGTACTTGCGGTTGTGAGCGATGCCGGTCATGATTGTGAGGATTTGAATGTTTCCGCGGTCCTGACCAGCATGCTTTCCTGACATACACTTGTTCACCAGCAGGTACAGTGTCCGCCAGGGTTGTGGTAGATTGCGGGTGGTGACTTCACTGAGGACGAGTGGGCCTTTCTTCTTCTTGGTATCTGGTTGATAGCCCAGTCTGTCGATGTCTTCAATGAGTTGGTCGTGTGTTGGTGGTGGATCGTAGGGTGAGTAGACCGGGAGTTGAAGAACATCTTGGAGTATTTTGGGTGTGAGGACCACCGTTTCTTGATCGATATGGGCGGATAAGGTCTTGGCAAGGCGTAGTGGTCCAGCTATCTGCAGCGTATGCCAGAATTGTTTAAGGTACACCTGTGCTTCTGGTTCGCCATGAGTGAGGGCGTGGCGAAGTGGGTGCCCTTTGAGAATTTCTATAATAACGGGGGCATCGCACCGAAAACTGTTCAAGTCCACCATATAGTTGTTGGGAATCAGGGCCGCCCATTGACTTAGTGGGAAGATCTCCTCGGGTGGTGGGACATAAGTGCGCGCGTGGAGTTCGATGCGAGCGACCTCTCTTTGGTTGGCAGCCGCCTCAAGTGCTTCAAGTGTATTTGATCTTTGTCAGTCATATCTGTGCTTTACAGTAATCGTAATAAGATTAGTACTGACTAAGTCACGAAAATGATAAAAATAGACATAGAATTGCCCAAGATTATATATAAGAAAATTTTCGCATTTTGTGTAAACTTTAGCAAGTATGGAAAATTTTCGTAAGTTAAGAAATCTCGCACGTTGTCAAAATTTTCGTATGTAATGAGAAAAATTCGCAACTTATCTTTGTTTCAAGGGATTTTCTCATGTTTCAAGAAATTTCGTACTCAGCCACAAAAATTTTGCACGTTAAGAAATTTTCTCATGTTTCAAGGAAATTCGCACTTTAGCATATAATGAAAATTTCGCACGTTGATGTGTTTTCTCGTTCAGAGTGAATTTTCGCATGCATCTAGCTGTAATGAAATTTTCGCACTCAGCATATAATGAATTTTCTCACTTAGCATATAAGAGATCTAGCATAAAAGGAAAAACTTCGCAGGTTAAACGGAAGTTTCGCGGATTGAAAAATTTTTGTTCACTGTAGATGCGAGAAAAGTGAATATGCGAAAATCTGGATTATGAAGTGAAGTATATGAAATTTTCGCGGGTTGAAAATTCTTTGGGAATTGAGAAAATTTTTGGTTCACTGTAGATGTGAGAAAAGTGAATATGCGAAAATCTGGATTATGAAGTGAAGTATATGAAATTTTCGCGGGTTGAAAATTCTTTGTGAATTGAGAAAATTTTTGGTTCACTGTAGATGCGAGAAAAGTGAATATGCGAAAATCTGGATTATGAAGTGAAGTATATGAAATTTTCGCGGGACTTCACTTGCTGTAGCAGCGAAATTTTAACATATGTAAATTCTCGTATGAAACTTTCTCAGATAAAATTTCGCGAGACCTCACTCACTGTAGTCCAAGAATTTTCTCGGGTAAAATAAAAGTTTCGCGGGGCCTATCTAACTGTAGCAGCGAATTTTAATAATTAAAGTAATTTATCTGAGAATGTTTTTCTCGGTGAAATAAAAATTTCGCGGGGCTATACTCGCTGTAGCGCAGGAATTTTCTCGGGTAACTTAAAATTTCGCGGGGCGTTACTCACTGTAGCAGCGAAATTTAACGATTAAAGCAATTTTTCTGAGAATTTTTCGCGGTGAAGAACACAGTTGAAAAAGTGCGAGACAGCGCAATAAATTTTTGCTTTAGACCTACTCAAATCTTAACCAAAATGCAATAATTTGGACTCAATCGACTCGTAATAGGATGTGAAATACATATTTGTTGGATTTAAACATTAAAGGCCTAACATTCGTTCGATTCAGAGCCGAGAAAGTTTTAACCCTAACCAAGCAGATTTAATCGAAACGGGCAAAACAGGGTAAAATCGAACAGAAATTAGGTTTATTAAGATGTATTCATACCGAAAAGCTGATTTGCGATGATGGAGTTAGCAGGAAACGAAGTTTGAATGCAGATTTTGACGACGATGACGCGGGGAGTCGCGAATTTTTGAAAGAGGGGTTGCGAATTTTTTGAATTTTCTCGGGATTTTTAGGATAGTGAAAAATGTTGAGGGTTTTGGGGTTTTACGATTGTAGACACTGTACATGCGAAATTTTTGAGTAAATGGGCCGAAATTTCGCGGGCTTGGTTAAAAATTCAACGAAGCTGAGTTTTGCGGACTTGGACCCAATTTTTGACTTATTTTGACCAGAAAATTTGAAATTCAGCCCAAAATGTTTTGATCGGTCCGATTTTGACTCAGTTTGATCAGGCTTTAAAATTTCAACCCAAAATATTTTTAAAACTCCCCCTTAATCGTAAAACTTCCCGTTTTAAATAATGAAATATCGGATGCTCCCCCTTAATCGAAAAATTCCCGTTTTAAATAATTAAATATCAGATGCTCCCCCTTAATCTAAAAACTCCCCTCAACAGACATAATCCAGAAGACACATAGAAAATGAAGTGAAGTGAAAATGAGATATGTACGCTTTATCAAAGTTCATGTAGGATCGATTGATCACAACTGAATATTCAACATACCCAACATAGTCACTAGGTGTTGGAATCGTTTGACATCCAACGGTTTTGTGAAAATGTCGGCCAGTTGATCTTCAGTTGTGATGTAGTGCAATTCAATCGTGCATTGCTCGACATGTTCTTTGATGAAGTGATGACGAATATCTATGTGTTTTGTTCTTGAGTGATGTACAGGATTACTCGTCATCGCGATGGCACTTTTTGAGTCACAATAGATGGGAATTTTATCAACATGAAAATTAAAGTCTCGTAGTTGGTTCTCATCCACAAAAGCTGTGAACAGCAACTAGCGGCGGCGACATATTCTGCCTCCGTCGACGAAGTTGAGACACAGTTTTGTTTTCGAGACGACCAACTTACGAGTTTACCGCCCAAGAAGTGTGCAGCTCCAGAGGTGCTTTTTCGGTCCATCTTGCATCCTGCATAATCCGAGTCAGAGAAACCAACCAATTTGAAGTCCGATAGAGTGGGGTACCACAAACCCAGATTGGGTGTTCCTTTGAGATAGCGGAGAATCCTTTTGACAGCAGTGAGGTGGGATTCCTTTGGTGTTGCCTGAAAACGAGCGCAGATTCCTGTTGAGAGAACGATATCTGGACGACTAGCAGTGAGGTACAAGAGAGAGCCTATTATTCCTCGATAGATGGTTTGGTCAACGAGAGCGCCAGATGGGTCCGCGTCGGGTCGGCCAGAGGGTGACATGGGTGTAGCAGCAGTCTTAGCATCCTTCATTCCATATTTCTCGAGGATGTCATGGATGTATTTTGACTGATTGATGAAGATTCCGTCGGGGAGTTGTTTTACTTGAAGACCAAGAAAGAAATTCAGCTCGCCCATCATACTCATTTCAAATTTTTCTTTCATCAATTCTGCGAACTCTTCACATAGTTGTGGTTCAGTCGATCCAAAGATGATATCATCGACATAAATCTGTACTATCATGATGTCCGGGCCATTCCGCTTTGTGAAGAGAGTTGTATCCAAAGATCCTTTCTTGAAACAAGACTGTACAAGGAAGTCTGAAAGGACATCATACCAAGCTCGGGGAGCCTGCTTCAGTCCGTAGAGGGCCTTGTAGAGTCGATATACGTGATGAGGAAATTCTTCGCTCAAGAACCCTTCAGGTTGATCAACGTACACTTCTTCCTTGAGAAACCCATTCAGAAATGCAGTCTTCACGTCCATTTGGTAGATTTTAAAGTTCTTGTGAGCAGCAAAGGCAAGAAAAATTCGTATGGCTTCGATCCTGGCAACTGGGGCAAAGGTTTCATCGTAGTCTATGCCTTCTTGTTGGTTGTATCCCTTAGCCACAAGTCTTGCTTTATTGCGGATAACAACACCATCTTCATCCTTTTTGTTCTTAAAGATCCATTTTGTGCCGATAATGGATCTATTGTGAGGTCGTGGTACGAGTTCCCAAACTTGTAAGCGTTCAAACTGATTTATTTCCTCCTGCATTGCAATCAGCCAATCAGGATCGTTGAGAGCTTCTGCTACTCGTGATGGTTCGACTTGACTGAGATAGCAAGCAAACAAACTTTCATTCATTGTAGCCGAACGAGTCGAAACACCGGATGTGGGATCCCCAATAATCTGATCGGTAGGGTGAGAGCGAGCCCAAAGTGGTACGTTGGTTTGTAAGGAGCTGGCCGCATTTGTGTCTATTTGAAACTCATTAGGTTAGGGCCCGGTGTCCGAAGAAGAGATCTCAATCGCATTAAATTGAGAGGGTTCTGCGTCAGAATCAGCAATATTCCCAGGGTTGGGTAGTATGTCGTCTTCGTTGAGATTGAGTGCATCCAAGTTTGGAGGGACGACGTTATTGCCAGTAGCTGGTGGTGTAGGTGGACTGGGTGCAGCGGTAGGTTGAGTGGTGGTGACGGGAGTCTTGGGAACTGGGTAGAAGTACTCGAAGAGCAGATCAAGATCTAGTTCACCACAATTGCCCTCAGATGAGGAAGTTCCCGCCGTTGAAGGTTGACCTTTTGTCAACGTCTGTAGAAGACCTGGTTCTGGACTGATATGACCAGAAGTTATTAGATCGCCTTCGCTTTCGTCAAAGGTGACATTCGTGCTTTCTATTACTGACCGTTTCTCCTTAAGATAGACTCTGTATGCCTTTGAGTTCAGTGAATATCCAACAAAGATGCCTTCAATTGCTTTTGGATCAAGCTTCCCAAGATGTTGGCGATCATTGGCCACAAAACATCGGCAACCGAAGACCCTCAGATAGGATATATCGGGGATACGTCGGTTATTCAGCATCTCGTATGGGGTGCGGTTGAATCTCTTGTGGATTGAAGCCCGGTTTTGTGTGTAACAAGCTGTTTGAATAGGTTCGCCCCAAAGAGAATGAGGAAGTCCGGATTGAATGAGGAGAGTTCTAGCTGCTTCAACTAGTGTTCTATTCTTACGCTCAACAACACCATTCTGTTCCGGTGTCTTCACAGCTGAGAACTGTTGGGTGATGCCCTGAGTGGCGTAGAATTCACTGAGCTTCTTGTTCTTAAACTCAGTTCCGTTGTCTGTTCTGATAATCCGAACCTTTTGTTGATGAAGAGTTTGGGACGCAACAACAAACTCGATGATTATATCAGGAACTTCATCCTTTGTACGAATGAGTTTCGTCCACGTGTAGCGTGAAAAATCGTCGACAATCACAAGAATATACCGTCTTCCTCCGAGTGTGGCCGTAGGCATTGGGCCACATAGATCCATGTGTAAGAGCTCGAGGATGAGCTTAGAGGACGGTGTTTCCTTGGAAGTGTGAGACGATCGCTTCATCTTCCCCAATTCACAGGCAGAGCAGAGGTGTTCCTTATGATATGTCAGTTGGGGTAGACCGTTGACGAGTTTGTTCTGTCGCAGTTTGTTGATGGTCCTGAAGTTGAGATGTGAAAGACGCCGGTGCCATAAATCGTTCAACTTGGGAGCGGCTCGGGAGATGAGGCATATTGGTCGAGAGGTCGTGAGGTTGAGTACGTAAAGGTGAGACGTGCGTGTTCCAGAAAGAAGAGATTGTCCTGAGGCATCTATAATGCTGCAGATGTCAGATTCGAAGAGAACCTTGTATCCTTTGTCGCAGAAACGACCAATGCTGAAGAGATTGTAGCTCAAACCCTCGACGTAGGAGATGCTCTTGATTGTCAGTTTGTCATGCACTAGATCGCCAGTTCCGAGAATTGGCGCCATTTGACTGTTTCCGAAGGAGACCCTTCCGAGATAGCGCTCGGAGAAGTTGCTCAACAACTCCTTATTCCCTGTCATGTGTGTGGAGCAACCCGAGTCTAGATACCACACATGACAGACCTGCAGACATTAGCAAACGTTGGGTCCCCGTTTACGGACGGGACATATATGTAAAGTTTTTATGCGCTTAAAGGGAAATGTGGTTTCTAAATCAGATTGTGTTGATTCCAATTTAGTTTTCCCTTTGTCGTTTGTTTGATTAGGCGGAATTATGGCCTTTCTAACCCATATTTTCCTAACTTGTGCTTGCATGTATGGTGTCTTATACATGTATCGCCATGGGGTATGTGGTTGTTGTTTTCGTGCTTTGGTTTGGTTGCCTTTGGCTTGCGAGTAGTCGGTGAGTTTGCGTTTGACGACGAGAGACGTTTGCGCTTAACCTTAGGTTTAGGCGAGATGGGAGATTTCATGAATGTCGTGGAGGAGGTTCGCTTGGGTGGTCGGATTGTTGCATGTTCATGTGTGTCATATTCATGAAAGCGTGGAAGAACAAAATCATCGCAGCAGCACATAGACATAAGCTTGGTAAAAGAACGATAAGTTTTGGCAACATAATTGTCTACGACCTTAGGACATTGGGATTCAGTACATGGAGAGGAAAGACGAATATAGGATGGTCTTTTCTTCTTGTCATCGAAGAGCGGATTCTCCTTTATTTGATACGAGCTCCCGTCCAGAGATGTCGAACTCACATTCCCTGTATCCATAAGAATACGCGAGTTAGTGTTAGAATATGTGTCAGCTTCAGGAGTCATCTTCGCCGTCCTCTTACATTTGCATGTTTGAGAATCGGGTACTTGACTCGACGTAGAGGGTTTGTTCGTATTGAGAGATTGTTCTAGGGTAAAGATTTTGTAAAGTAGATCTTCTCGCTCTTTTGCAAAGGCTTTCCGCTCTACATCTATGGTTCGTTCTAGTTCTGCTATGATCAGAAGTTTCTCAGGGACATAGATGCGAGAGAGAGCTTCTCGGAAAGCGATTTCCTGTTCTTCGGTTGGGAATTGAGACTTGATGTCTTCAGAGAGTGAGGGCCTTTTATAGTTATTACTAGCATTCAACTCTGTGTAGTCGTACGCGATTTCTGCCCAGAGAATGTTCTGTTCCCTCTTTTCTTCCGAAAGAACACCGGAGGAGGATCTTATAAATGGCATGAGCTGTGAGGGAGTCCCTTTCCTCGTTTTTAGGAACGATGTACTGTACATGTTATACCTTTTGACAATTAGCGGCGTTGGATCGCAGTTGCTGGCCAGGCCGATTCCCATCCGAGCGTCGTAGAATTCTGTTTCAACTGGTTGGTTTAATAGACATAAGATGTTTGCTGCCTTTTTTCTGAGGTGAAGTTGCTCTTCAAGTTCTTTCACCTTGCGGTATAGCCTAACTCTTTCCTTCGTAAGTAGTTCATATTGGGAGGCCGTCGGAAGGCGAGAAGTTTCACATGAACTAATGGCTAGTGTAGTTTCCTTAACCTTAGTCTCACTTTGTTTGTTTTTGCTTTGCAGCCGTTTGACTAACGCTTCAGAGGCCATTAGACGTTCGTTTGCACAGGCAAGTTCCTCTAATTTTAGACTAAGTAAGGCATAGTTATTTTCAAATTTTAGCTTAAGTTCATCATAATCCCTAGCATCTACGGTGGGTTTCTTAATGGCGTGTCGGTGATTAAACACATCATCGAGTTGCGAAATTCGTACCTCAGACTCAGCGTTGGTAGGAGTCTTAGCTGTGTTTTCACTGGTGTGGCCCATCTCCTCGTCCTCGTCATGTTCGACCAGCCTTGCCATGCAGCAATCTTCATCCTGCGGCTCCTCGTCTTCTGAAGTGTCATTTACCCATTCAGCTTCTTCGGTGAGTAGGGCTTTCCTACCTTCCATCTTGCGGGTCATTCTGGCCTTTCGGTCATAGTACTCGGAGTCCTTCACGCGTGGCGCGTGGCATTCTTTGGCAAAGTGGCCTGACTTTCCACACCGAAACCACTTCACAGACCTTTGAGATGCGGAGTCCTCTGCTTTCTTTGTCGGCTTAGCTTCTTCTGTGGGAGTGGTCTTTTTGGTGCCGCTATAGGTTCTTTGGCGATTGGAGGAGGATGAGGATTTTTTCCCGATCTTCTTTGAGACCAACTTAGTGAGCATTGCCAGTTGCTTGCGTATGTCACGAACATCTTCATCTGATTCTGTATCGGCTTCGGATCCTGAAGAGGTGTCAGATACAGCAGCTGGTAGCTTTCCTTTGTTCTGTTTGGTCTTAGTGGTGGAAGATCGTTCATTGGTTTTGTTCGAGAGGAGTGCTAGTGGGTCGACTCGAGTGTTGGTGGACTGTGGTTGCACGTAAGGAGCATAGGCAGACAGACTGTCATAAAGAGCATGGATGGAAGTGTTGGAGAGGTCCTTACTCTGAATCATCATCACGATTGCATTGCCCCAGTGTGGTTTGAGGCTACCAAGGAAGCGGTTGTTGATGTCGAATTTGTCCCTCGAGATCCTGGCCTTTTTGAGTTCATTGATGACCTTCAAGTATCGGAGGTATGTGTCACGCAGTTCCTCTCCTTCATAGGCCTGGAAGTGTTCATACTGCGAGAGACACGCTGATTTCCTCCCCTGAGCACTTTCAGTTGTGCCTGCCATAATTTCTGCAAGTTCATCCCATATTTCCTTGGCAGTTGTGCAGCACTCAACGTGACCGTAGACCTCGTTTCCCAAAGCCTGGAAGAGGTATCCTTTGGCAGTCTCGTCGGCCTGTACGCGAGCCAGTTCATCCTCATTGATGGGACCTCTTGGGGTGCGACGTTCATCCATGGGAGGATTTGCGTTTGGCTGTGCAGGGATGGTTGTCCAGAACTGTGCTGGGCCATTGAAGATGGATTCCAGAAGGTATTGAGAGAGTGGTGCGCCTTTGTTCCTGATGAATGTGAGGAACCGGTTCGTCCATATGCTGTAGTCACCTTGTCGCAGCATCGGAGGCCTGGTGTCGGAGCCCACTATGGAGATGTCATTCGTGGTAGACATGGTTGGTGCAGTCGAATCGTCCGTGGTTTTGATCTTGTGTAGATAAGAGAGTCAGTAACGAACGATATGAGAAATATGATTTTAATGAGTAGAGTTTTGAGAATAAAATTGTTTAAAGAATTTCTTAGAACTAAGTGAGTGTGTGTGATGGTCGATAATGTATGAAGGAGGAATATATCTTAAGATTAGGAGGAGTTCTAGAAATTTAAATTGAGACTCGAGGAGCAAAAACAAATTTTAATCTCAAAAGTGGTCTAGGGAGATAGTACTAAAGTGTAAGGATCAAATCTTAAATAAGTTTGAGAAAAGTGTGACCCAAGACGTTTTGTAACACGAGAAAGACTTAACACGTGCGAAAGAAAGAAATTCGCAGTTTAGAGGCGATGTGATCAAATGTGGGGTTATCCGAGAAATTTTATGTTGAGGAATTTCGGTGTTTGTGAGTTTAAAAGAGAGATTCTCGAGAGGGAAAAAAATCTCAGGTGAAATTTCTCGGATTTTAAAAGTTTCGCATGTGAAAAATGATTCTCAGTTGAGAGTTTTAAAGCTTCACAAGAAAAATTTCGCAAGTTAAAAATTCGAATCGAGAGTTGAAGTGTGAAATTTTGGAAATTTTCTCGGATTTGGAAGAGATGTGGTTTTAAATGAAAAGTTTCTCAGATGAGATAAACTTTCTCGGCTTTGAAAACTTTCTTGGATGTAAAGATTTCGCGAATTTCAAAACTTTCTCAGTCTAAAAAAAATTTCTCGGATAAAAAAAATTTTCAAAAGTTCTTGGCTGAAAAATTTCGCGGCTCAGAAAGATTCACGGAATATGCTTTCTTGGATATGAAATTTTGAAGATTCTCGGCTGAAAATTTCTCGACTTAGTGAAAATTTCTCGACTAAAAAAATTCTTGGAATAGACTTTCTCGTATTGAAAGTTTCTCGGATTTTAAAGAGTACGAACTTGAGAAAAATTGGGTCTAAGAGAAATTTTTCGCGGTTTTGGAAATTCTCGGATTTTGAGCGTAGGCCGTTGCGAAAAAGTGCAGTGAAAGTGAGTTTTTTCGCGGTTCAAAAATTCTCGGATTTTGAGCAAAGGCCGTTGCGAAAAATGCAGTGAAAGTGAAATTTTCGCGGTTTTGAACGATTCTGCAAAAACTTTCGCGGGCAAGAACACTCATCTACTGTTCCATTGCATTGTCGCGATATTTTCCCAGAAAACCGTCCGTTTTCACTAGATCTCAACCAAAATCGCTCAAACTTGATCCTAAACTTCAGAAATTCTTCCCTAAACACATAATCGACCGATTTGTGAGCTAAAAACAACAAAAAGTAGGTCAAATCGACCGAAAACAGAGAATGGCCGAGATGTCCTTTTCTGAAAAGTTTTTGCTTCAATCTTGCTCAAAACTCGTTAAAACTGATCCAAAAGTGTTTTAAAAACATCTTAGGCATAGAATCGATCTGGGGGAAGGTTTTAACCACAAAAACAAAGCATAAACGCCCCAAAACGAACTCAAAATGCCCGAAAGTGGTTTTTTATCCAAAAACACCTTTGATCTTTCTTGGAATCGAACGAAACTGGATTCAAATCAGTGAAGATCGATCCACGTTTGCTCTGATACCACTTGTTGGTCCCGAAATGCACCAAACAAGGAATCAAAGAGGCTAAATGGAATGAAGAGGGGAGAGTTTCTCACCTTTGAGTGTGTGTAGTGTGTGAAAATAATAGTAAGCCTTTTGATCTTTGATTAGCTTTCAAAATGAGTTGGTAAAACCTTATATACCACATTAACCCTAGGTATATTAAGGCCCAATCACTAATAATAAAATAATTACTATCTAGTCCAAAGCCCAAGCTAAAGATAATTACATAATTAATCCCAAGACTTAAACTATTGACACAACCAATTAAATATCCTAACAATACCATCTATCGTGCTAGGGTTCATCTCAACACAAACACAAAAGATTTAGCTACTCAATATGGTTACAACAAGAACATAATTAACACCAAAGATATCATAAATGCTTCATTGAATTTGGCTTCGAAGTTAACCCTGTTCGTCGTTGAGCACTTTGATTGAGCACATAATAAGAAACTAGGTGTAGTTGGGTTTTGGAGGCTTTAGAGAGGTAACGTGAATATATGTTAGAGAATGAGCTTTTTAGTGTACCTTTTCACCTCACGTTCCTCCTCTTCTATCTCCTCACCTCGTTGGCTCCTTATATAGATCTCCCATCTGCTTCCTTCATCATCTTTCTTGAGCCCTGCAAAATGAGAAAATCTCATCTCCATAGATTTGTGCAGCCAAAAATCCTCTTGAGCAGCCTTTTCATTAAATGGTATTGAAATATACTTGTCCTATGCAGAAATCTTGTTCCAAGCGTGGTTTTTCTTCTACGTAGATCCCTAGTTTCATTCTCAAGAAGATAAGATAATTTAAAGTCGTTTTCTTTTATTCGCTTGACTTTTAACACGGACATGGGGACGTTCACGGCTTTGTATATATAGCTTCACGGCCGTGACAAAATCGGGCCCGAAGATGCCTCAGCCCGTGAAGATGTTTTCTGCAAAGTAGCAGCAGGTTTGAAGATTCATATCTCCCAATCTAGACCTCGAATTGAAAGTCCCTTCAGTCGGCAGGTCCATCGGACATCGTTTACCCCGTGATAACCGAGAAATACGAGACTACCATAAAACCGCCGTAAAGACGTTTGATTTGCTGTGAAATCATAATATAGTGCTAAAACTATCGAAACGACTTCGCTTATCATAAATGACTTAAACATAACAAATATAAGCGTAAGAAATTACGTTTATCAAGTATACAGATCGTAAGTAACCTGAAGTACTAACTGCTACGCAAAGTATTCCAGCCTATATACCTTCAATTAAGTCAATTGAGAAACCCTTTTTTTAACAAAATGTAGTTGTGGTTTTAAAACTTTGATTTTCGTCAAGCAAAAATAGTGATAGTCGAGAAAAAAATTTCTTACTCAAAGAAAATTGTTGACCCAAAATATTTTTGTAGAGTAAGTTTTTCTAGTCGAATAGAAAAGCGGTAAAGTTTAGTCGAAAAAGTTTTCGCTGAAAGTCGCTCGAAAACTAATTAGAACAGTAAAGTTACCCAAAAACGCTTTTGCCAACAGCAACTCGAGAGGTTTCTTATTCGAGAAAGTTTTCCGAGTGAGTTTTTGATCGAAAAAGTACTTCGATCGAAAACCAATCGAGAAATTAGAATAGAACAGAAACACGCAAAATAGCAATCAATCAAGTGAAGTAAAGGAAATTGGAAGCAGAAAATCTGGGTAGTGACTCAAAATTATATGCTAATAACGAACAAACACAAGATTAAGCATGTTATAGAGCAATATATAACAATTTTGATGAAATTCAGTTCGTATTCAAAGTGCAACCGTACACCTTGAAAATATCGCAGAATCCAAATTCAATCAAATTTAATGTTTTAAATGATATCGATCATACGCGATCAAATCCTAACACATATGCGAGCCCTGACGAAATTCAACATTGAAATTCGCAGTTATCAGAATATGCATCAAAATCACAGTTTCGTGCGTGAAAAGTTTTTCCATCGAGAAACTTTTCAGAACAGAATTTTGATCTAAATCTAATAATTCTGATTCAAAATAAATACAAATCTGCTCTGATACCAATTGTTAGGTCCTAATCAATCAACTGGTATTGATCATAGGCAAGAAATCTGAGATAAAGAAGATTAAACCTTCGATCGAGAATCTCGTCTTTCGCGTGCGTGAGAAAGAAACTTAGCGTGAGAGAAAGTGTTTTGTAATTTTCTCTCTGGAATGTAATTTGCAATCCTTTGGGATCAATTTTCAAACTTTCTCTATGTAATTCGTATGGGTACATTCTATTTATACCAAACAATCTTGGTATAAATACAATCTAGTCCTAAATTAAGGAATTATAATATAAACGGCCCAAATACCAAGATACCACAATTCAAACATGTATTCTACGAAAACCCTCAAGTTACAGACTTTAACGGCCATATGCATTAAAGGAACGATGATGCACATGATGCGTTTATTTGCCTCTTTTTGCTAATATATAGCGTGCAGTGCTGATTGGTGAAGGGCAATCCCAAAAGCAATGTAGCTCAGTGTGCGAGAGGGGAGAGATAGAGAGTGAGAAACTTAATAGGGTGGATAAAAGTGAGAGCGGGTTTAGTTCTACTGAGTAGTTGGGAGTATATACAAATACATTATCCGGATGGGTAAGAGGTTTCGGGTTTGGCTTTAAACATTAGCTTTAATTTGTATGGTGTAATATTCTCAATATAGTAAATCTGGGGCTTCTTCCTGGAGGTAGGCAGTATTGGCCGACCACGTAAAATATCGTGTTCTCTGTTGAATACATATTAGAATTGTGCTTTGATTCAATTAGTTGTCTTCGTAGATTGAGGCTTCATTTTGTATTTGTCCTTAGATCAGGAATTAACTTTTATTTACACCAAGTTTGTTTGGTATAAATACTAGTGTAAACAATGTGCTTAATAGGGAAAATTATTCAATTGATCCGAAGGGCTGCCAATCAAATTTCTAGAGAGAAACAACAAGTATCTTCTCTGACTAATCGAAATTCTCTCTAGCGTTCTTCAATTTAGTTTTTCAATCGAATCTTAATGTCAATCATTCTAGGATCATAGGAGTTGATAATCGGGGACCTAACAACTGATATCTGAGCAGATCCGTTCTGTTTTGAATCGAAATTGTTAGAATCGGATTGAAATTGAAATTCTGAAACTGTTCCATTTGAAGAACAATTTTGGCGCCAAACTGATTTCGATCTGATAATCCTTAATTTTGTGCTTATTGACTTGAATTTGATGTTTCTGTGCTCGCCTAGGTGCTATAATCCTTTGCGATTAGATCAGTAGCGTTTAGAACATTAATGTAGCATATTTGATTGAATTTGAGAAGTTACTGTTCGCGCAAAGAATGGTTGGAACATGTACTGATTTAGCTTAAATTCGATATATTTTGCTTCATAATGTGTTTAATTGCTTGTTCGTGTGTGCTGAGTAACTGATTGCGGGCAAATACCAGCAATTTCACTTCGTAATTTGTTGTTTATCAGTGTTAATTAGGATTCTACGACTATTTGTGTTATTTTTAATTTTTCTCGCTAAAGTCTTCGATCAAATTAATTTCTTGATCAAAAACTTCGCGCGATAATTTTTCTCGGTCAGAACACTAAATCAACACTAAAGTCGCCGTCACATAGAAGCAATTTTTAGAAAAAATTTCTCGAGCATTATTAAGCGAAAATCATTTTTGACGAAACCTATTTTGACATTTGCACGCGCAAAACTTTCTGTCGAAAAATATTTTCGGTCAGACTGTCAAAGTTTGACCTAGCGTAAATCATTTACGGTCAAAAAACTTTTCTAGTCAACGGATTTATTTTCACTCAACGAGAAACTTACTAAACATACTGTTTCTTTGCGATCGAAATAAATTCACGATCCAAAAAATTTTCTCGACCGAACGATTTTAAGCAACTTATTTGTGCTCGAAAAAACCTTCACTGACTGACTTTCTCGTACGAGAACAAGTAACTATTAAATTTTATTTCGACGAAGTTATTTTTTTTCAAACTTTAAAGATTCAATCAATTCTCGAACTGCTTTCGAATCAAACGCTACTAACAAATTTGTCACTTGCGAAGCTGGTTACATCAAATCAAATCCTCAAAAAAACAAAAGAAAATCCTTAATCAACTTTACTACAAATTATGGATGCTTATACAATAGGAAATAACAACCGTCCTCCAATTCTTAAAAGAGGCGATACACTGTATGGCAAAGCCGCTTTCTGAATTTTATCGAGTTAAAGGTTCAGGCCCACACCCTTCTCTTGTCACTTTAGCAAGGTCCAACTCAGTTCTTGGTAAATGTACCCGGCGACAACACAACCAATCCTCCAATTCCTGCCTTTAGGCGACTCAAAAAGCCTAGGGAACACACGGAGGAGGAAAGAGTTAGAGCAAAGGTTAATCTGATAGCCAACAACACTCTAATGCAGGGCATCCCAAACGACATCTATCGACAGATCGACAGCCTTCCAACGGCTAAGGGGATGTGGGATGAACTGCACAAGATGATGCAAAGAACGGAAGTAGGCATCAAAGCCAAAAAGGCAAATATTCTCACGGCTTACGACTCTTTTAGAGCAAAACCTGAGGAGGGCCTACATGATCTCTATCATAGATAACTCACACTTCTAAATGAGATAAGGAATATAGAAATCACCAAGACGAATATGGAAACCAACATTCGATTCTTATCCTCTCTGCCCTCGGGATGGAAGAAGATATCCATCCAAATCAGACAAAACAAAGACCCTGTGGAGTTTGATATCCATGCCATGTTCGACAATCTCGTACAGCACGAGAAAGATGTAAGCGAGATTAAGAAGGAGCAGAAAGGCAAGTTGATCGAAGACACAGTTGCCCTAGCCTCAGAAAAGCGTATTTCAAAGTCAAGGAAAGAGAAGATCATTAGGCCTCCTACCCCTTCAGAGTTGGATGATGAATCAGACTCAGACATGGAGCCAAATATAAAGGCGCTGGGAAAGCAGTTGGCTCTAATTAGAAAATGATGAGCAAGCAATACTTCAAAAAGAAGTCATCATCATCAGCCAACCGACCGGACTTCAAGCTCAAAGAATAAAGAACGTGCACCCAAGACCTCCGAAGTCAAGAACACCAAAGAGCCGAACAGGTGGTTTAACTGCGGCAAACCAGGTCACTATGCCAGAGAGTGCACTCTCCCAAAGAAGAGAGATGCCAATTACTACTCCAATAAGCTTTAACTCACAAAGCATAAAGAAGCTGGGGTAGCTCTGATGGCAGAACAAGACCACTGGCTCGAAGATACGTCAAGCTCTGAAGAAGAGAACCTAGCCCTTATGGCCCGCCTGGGCAAGAACTCAGACGTCGAAACCTCCATTCAGATGGACGATGACCAAGCATCCGAATCTTCGCAAGAGGTAGTCACTCCTTTCACATTATTGACCATGTTAGAATCATATCAGTTAGAATATGCCAACATGAAACGTGAGCAGAAAACATAAAGGAAGTAGAAAAGAAATTACTAAATCTCGGGAGAAGATAGCTAGTCTCGAGACGGAATTTAGGAGCTCTAGCGCACAAATAGAAGAACTTACTAAGAGCTTAACTATTACTGAGACCAGGAACCCTCAAATAGAGAAGCATGACTTAAAAATTAAGAAACTAGAAGACAAGCTAGAAAAGAACTATAATTGTTTGGTTAGAATTCTCAATGAGAAAGCTAGCCTCAATTGTAGGTTAACTGAAGCGACAACTAGGGTCGCCAACCTAGAAGCTCAATTAGATAAATCTAATTTTAAGCTTCATGAACTTATGAAAGATCTTGATGCCTATAAAGCCGCCAAATTAACGGTGGAAAATAATTATGCTCTCCTAGGCGAAGAACGTAAGAAGCTATACAATAAGATTAAGAAACTAGAAGATCTTCTTGTAAGAAGGGGCTTTGACGGACTTCGAAGTCTCGACTGTCACTGGTTCCCCTCGACCCGATTTGATGTTGCATGGGTCAGCGGGCCAGATGCGGTCTTGAAAACGATTTGTGATTGGCGGGCTTAGACCGCTGAGTACGGATTCACAGTCTTGAAGCGACGGGAAATTACGAAATCCTTGGCCAAGGTATTGAACTAACTCATGCGAGACATGGAGGGTAGTTTGGTAATTTGCATCGTCTCCGTTTTATCATAGATCGAGTTGAGTGAGTTTGACATGGACCATGGCTCTCACTTGATTGGGACACAGGTGAAGGGTTTATACGTAGCACTATTATCTATAGTGAGGTTCTGGGATAAAGACTGGGTCGAAATTTGCACTCGAATCGGGTTACGGTCCGGTTTATTGGGTCCGGCCCATTTGGGTGGCCCATGTACATATGTATATTATTATGTAAAAAAAATATAAAACTCACACACACGACACAGATGCGAGAAGAAGAGAGAAAGAGAGGAAAGAAAGAAAAGAGGGAGAAGAAGAAAAAGGAAAGAAAAATTCGATTCGGACGATCCGTTACCCCGATTTCGTCCAAACTTCGGGAGGAGACTCACCTCGACGTGATCTACACATCTACCGGGTCAGATTGGTCAGTTCGTCACAGTTTGGTGGTAATCGGCTTGAACCCTTTCTTCGTATATCCGAGCTAGTAGCTCGACGTTTGTTGGTGTCCCGAGTTTGTAACTCGACGTGGCGTGCTCTCTTGTCGGCGTAGTATTTTGTGGTGTGTCATTGGGCTGTTATTACCTCGAGACGTTCTCGGGAGGAGCTGTCGTTGTAATCGTCGAACTCGTGATATAGTGGACCGTTCCTTGGATCGGGAGAGCGATCCCGTGGTTTTTCCCGTTTTGGGTTTTCCACTTTAAAAGTTGGTGTGTTATTTTTTGCTTTCGTCGTTGGCTGATTGGCGTTTATATTGCTCGTGATTCGACAACCCGGTAACAACCGGACTCTTGGATTCCTCCCTTGCCGATTGAGTCGAACCTAGAGAGTCGGGCTTCAAAAGGATCATCCACGTGTACTGATAAGGAGAGAAAGTGTTTTGGGCCTTAACGGGCTTTGGGCCGTTGGGCGTGATGGACCTCGGGCCATTTATTGGATCGAAGTTGGACTTCTTATGAAACTAACTTTAAGACTTGGGCTTGACCAAGTCTTAATGGGCTTGGGGATAAAATTGGATTTCACCTTAAGCTAATTTCGAAATATGCCTTTGAGGATATTTTCGGAATTTGCATATTTGATATAAATTGAATAAAATATTTGGAATAATATTTATATAAATTTCAAAATTAATTTAGGATTAATTTTCAAATTCCATACTATATTTAAATATACTTGGTTTGACTTGGTATTTAAGTTAGTTTTCTAATAATAGTAAATTTCCTTAAGTTTGGATTTGGAATTCAAAAGAGAGTAAGATTTGGCAAAAATCTCTCACACTTTAAGGATTAAGATATCGAAATCCAAGCCTTTAAATAGGCTAAGAATTTCGTGCTCCAAAGGTAAAGAAAAAAGAGGTAATTTTCGAAATCAACCAAAGGCACAAAACACACACCGAACGCACACACGTTTCTCCCACGCGACGGCTCAGTTCTCTCTAGCCATCTTTAGAGAACTGATTCCGTTGTACACTGCGAGATCGGAGTGACGATCTAGAGCCATCCACCACCATCGACGAAGTCTTGAAGAAAAGGACGAGGAGCTGCCACTCACGTCAACTTGTAATTCTCTACGGGTTTGACCCGCCCTATTGCATGTCTATGTGTTACTATTTTGATCCAAGCTACGAGGGCAATGGGGGAACCCGGAAAACTTTTGTTCCGCACATTCCCAGGGGCGTGGCGTCTCCGAGAGACACCGAGTAACCCAACAGTGGTATCAGAGCGGGCGCTCGTGATCTGAATCATAACGTGTTTAAATTGAAACGAGGCGTGTGAGAGATGATCGAAACACCGACGCGGTTCGACTATTGTTGGGCTGCCCGATGTGTCATTTGCCAACCCACGGCCATCACCTCATGCGGTACGGACCAACGAGAAACCACGGATCGGACTGGGACCCCCGCGGCGGCGGGATCTGGGTAGCCGAGCGTTGCGCGCGGGCTGTGAGCAGTGCAGTGACGCTGCAGCCGCAGTATCGGCTGCTTCGAGTAGGCCCAATCCGCCTCGTACTTCGGAACTGGGCCGGCCCCGGGAAGTGCCGTTGCAAGGGGCTGCGGCACCACAGAGATCGTCCACGACTTTGGCCGTGGAATGCGACGGCATGCATGGTGCGCGCTGTGCAAGAGAGCCGCAGCGAACTCGGCCGGAACGCTGCAGCAGTTTTCTGTCGCGAGATGAATACGCGCGCGTTGCACGCGGCGTGTCGTCGCCGGCGTCGCGGCTGTTCCGGCTCAGCCCGGGACTCCCGCCGGCGGTCTTCTCCGTCTTGGCTCTCCGGCGTGTTTTGACGGCTGAGCAGTTTGAGTCGCGGCAGCTGCGTTAGGGCTTCATGCTCAAAGCCTTAACGGGCCTTTTAATGGGCTTGGCCCGTTTGAGGCCCAACTTTCGTTTCTTTTCAAGATCACATAATTGTCAACGTGCTCGTTATGAATGTGCACTTGCGGGTTTAGGAATTTGATTTTCGGGTCATTTGTTAAGGGTCACGTCCCTCGGATTGTATTTGTTTTATACGGGTTGTTTGGGATTGTACTAGCTTAAATACGAACACGAGGGTCCATTTGATGGTAGACAAACCCCGGGTGGTGACAAGATGGTGGACGCGGCTACTTTGAGGCCGTTCGAGTGACGAAGGACGTTTGACGACTTCAAGACCCGTGTGACAACCCGGGTTTCTCAACCCGCTTATGTTTTCTTGTAGTTTATTTTCCTAGGGTTAATTTACTACCTACGTGCGTGTTGGTTTTTGTAGTGATATGTATGTTTAATGTGCTCTTATGTGATATGGTTTATTCTCCCGTTTGAAAAAAAATAGTAAGTGGGTAAAGGAGTTGGATTCCTTTGTTCTATCATGTTCGAGATGTCTAGCGTTGGGGAATTTTGCAATTTGTTCCGAGTAAGTTGGCGTCGTATATCCCGCCCCAATGTTAGCATCCCGGGTGCATCTTGGACGCCGCTCGCCATACCAGTCCCCCCCCCCCCCCCACGAAGTGTATGGCTGCAAGGGGCGGTACATTCTGTGCGATTTGAGCATAAGTTGATAGGTCACACTTAGGCAGTTATATCCAATAAGCAGGGTTAGCCGTGAGGGTCTGATCGAGCGAATCTAGTAATAAATTAAAACGAATATCGCAAACTATCCTACGCTCAACAGGCAAGTGTACCTATCGAAAATAGTATAGAAGTAGCAAGTATTCGAGTATCGAACCCAAAGGAACTATATATTTTAGAAAACCGTTGTTTAAATATTCTAGTAAATACTTTTTGGTTTGATAAAAATATGATAAACACGAAAAATAGAAATTTTGATAAAATAGCGGTAACGGAGTTGGAACGATTTATAAAAGCGAATGTATTTGAGACTTCGAATCCCCCTAGCTCGACCAAAACAAATATCAAGTGTACGTAAATAAAGCTATCATTAGACCGTGGAGATTCCTACTACATGCGTACGAGTTATATAGCTGACGAAACTGCGCCTCACCATATAATGATCGTAAACAACTAATCAACGAATTAAGTAGCTGGGCAAACTTCCCTAACTACTTAACCGAAGATCGCATTAAAACACGATGAATTCGCTATTAGATTTGACTCTAATCCGGCGGGGTAGTTCAACATATCTCTAGCGATGAGTTTATTCCGCTCGTTTACTAGTGGTCTAATCGTTCGCCCCTCTCTCGAGCGTAGTGTACGATTTCCCGGACTACGTTAACTTAAACACATAGACATGATCAAGCTAACGATGAAAATTTTGATCACATAGACATAACCAAACTCATATGCTTCGTAAACGAGTCATAACAATAACAACACATCAAATACGCTTAAACATACGATCGATCGCGCTAGGGTTCATCTCATCTCAAACACACAATATTTAGCTACTCATGACGGAAATTAACACGACGAAGGATAAAAATAACTTATAGGAAAACATAGTATGTTCCCTAAATATTTGGCTCGGGCTTAGTCCTTCGTTGAGTATTTTCGTCGAACGGGTGGCGGGCGTCTCAGCTTGCACTTTCCTTGCCCTTCCTCGCACTGCACGTTCTCGTTCGCTGCTCCTACACACACCGCTGCCCTCCTACGTCGGCAGCCCGTCGCAGCCGCAACAGCTTGCTTCGGAGAGGTCCTTGCTTGGATGGTTTTCCCTTCGACGCGTCTGTTGTGAGCTACTTGCTTTAGTAAGTACCGTGGCTTTTTGGTGTGTGTGAAGTGGAGATGGTTGCTTGAGGTGTATGCCTTTGGGTTGTAGGGGAACAAAGGTTACGTGAGTGATGAGGCTTAGTGAATATTGACGCCAGCTCCCTCCTCCCTCTTTGAACGAGAGTTTGCTGCCATTTATAGAAAATGAGTGAGGTTGTTTTGCTTAGATGACGAGAAAGTCTTCATGGATCCTTATGTATGATGGTGATTTTCCACTTTCTTCATTTGGCTGCGATTTGTCTGCGGTGTGTGTGCTCGGCCGTTCAACTGTCTTTGTGGGTTTTCTTCTTTTTTTTCTTCTTATCATCCTTGGCGTGCGTGTGAGCATATGTATTGTGTATGTGGGCTTGGACTTTCTTTTTGAGGGCTGGAATTGATGGGCTAAATTTTATTCTTCGGCCCAATTGTTTTGGGCCGATATTTGGTTCTACGGTTACTCAAATTAATTCAAGCCCGAATATTCTCGGTTGTAATTCTTTCTCTCAATATCTGTCAAGAATCAAATATAAACGTAGTACGTATGATATTCGAGGAAAATTAAAATAAATAGCAACCGATATTACGCTTTTACGGGGTATAAAATTGATAAAATTTCATTTTATCAAATTTCCCCACACTTAAGCGTTTGCTTGCCCTCAAGCAAATAAAAATAAAAATAAAGAAAACATAGAAAAGGATAAAATCATGTAACGTACCAATCAAGAACGAAATCACGTAGGAGAAAATGCAAGTAAAGCTGGAAACATATTTGAAATCAACGATTAACTACACGATTTTCTTTAGCGATACCGTCAAAATCCGCACCTCACAGATATTCACTCAAATCACTCAGTGTATGGGTTAAGATGTCGGTGATATCTTTCGGGCATGCACTAATCTAATCCCTACCATAAGCTTGCAAGTAATTCGTAAATCTACCACTTTCAATGATCAAGCGTGAATCGGAAGGTCTTTTACCGGGTTATAGCATAGCTCAAATATATCAAATATGCAAGGAATAAGCGTCAAAGGATATGAGTTGCAGTCACATCGGGATCATGCCATTGTCTTGAACGCGCCAAAAGTCCGCCTTTTTTTTCTTTTCTTTTCTCTGTCTCTTTTTTTTTTTTTTTTGCGTCTCCGCCGTTCTTGACTAAGCCCTTCTTCTCTCAACTCCCGATAAAGAAAATATGTAGTGTGCGTTGAGAGTGAGAGATTATCAGAGGAAGGGTTCTTAGCGCTCTCTCTTTTTCTTTTTTTTTTCTTTTTTCGACGGCGTTAAGCTCCCCTTCTCTCGGCCTCTTTGCGAGTGAGAGATTATCAGTGGGGGAGTTTTTAACTTTTCTTTTTTTTTTTAACTGAAGGCTTCGTTCGAGACGCGCCTTTCGACTTTGGCATTCAACCTTGATTTCCACATTAATTCAGGTAAGATGATCCCTGGAGGCTTATTTTAGGTCAGCGGCTTATAATTCCGGGTATCACGAATAAAAGGCTCAGGCTCAAAGTGGACTAACTACGGGGTCAGTCGTGGTTGGATATTTTGGCTATGGACTGATTCCTAATGCCTTCCTCATTTTCACGCAATCACACATTAAGTAGTTTCAAAACGCAATAAACAAGCAAGTTCTGAAGAGAAATAAACTAAGCATGATTCACACAACCAAAGAAATGAGCAAAAAGCTCGTCGGCTCAAAAATCTCACAAAAATCGGGTTATGTGTATGAATCTCTCAAGTATCGCCAAGTTCATCATGTAAGAAAGAAGTAGACTACGCACATGTATCCTAATTACTCACAAAATTCCAAACATAAAGTCATCCCTTCATGATAAGAAATACAATTTTCGAAAAAAACATGTTATGCCAAATTTTCGAAAAAATTTGTACCAAAAATCAAGGCATGCATATATATATAACATGTTCGCCTAAATTTCACAGAAATTCCCCTCCCACACTTAAGGTTTACGTTGTCCTCAACGTAACAATCATGTAACACAAGGAAAAGAGAATAGAAAGATAAACGAACTTCCCTGAATAGTCCGATATGCATGCTTTGTACGACTCCTCCCCACACTTGAGATTTTGAATTCCCTACGATCGTTGAACAACAAAATCACAAAAACTAAAAATGCGCATAGAAATAAAGTAAAAACATAGGATAGGCTTGGGGTGCCTCCCAAGTAGCACTTTTTTTAATGTCTTTTAGCTAGACATTGTTCGGATTCAGATCTGGGTGGTGTTGAGGAGGTGAATCGTTTCCTTTCCGAGTGCCTCGATGTCACCGCCATAGTAATGTTTGAGTCGGTGCCCGTTCACCTTGAAGGTCCCCTTCTCCGGATGTGTGATCTCGACAGTTCCGTATGGAAATGCTCGGGTCACCGTAAATGGTCCAGACCATCGCGATTTCGGTTTACCAGGGAATAGCCTCAGGCGCGAGTTGTAAAGCAAGACCCGGTCGCCTTCTTGAAATTCCCTTTTCATAATTTTACGATCATGATACAGCTTCGTACGCTCCTTGTAGATGCGAGTATTTTCGTACGCCATCTGCCTCCACTCGTCGAGCTCGTTGATCTGCAAGTTTCTTTTTTCACCTGCAAGATTCAAATCAAAATTTAGCTTTTTTAAAGCCAATACGCCTTGTGTTCAAGCTCGACGGGTAAATGACAAGATTTCCCGTAAACAAGTCTATAGGGCGTAGATCCAATAGGCATCTTATATGCTGTTCGGTATGCCCATAAAGCATCGTTTAGCTTGTTCGGCCAATCCCGCCTATGGTGTTCCACGGTCTTCTCTAGTATACGCTTCAGCTCCCTGTTTGCGACTTCCACTTGGCCGCTCGCTTGAGGATGGTATGCAGTAGTAACACTATGTTTCACGCCGTATTTCTCAAGCGTCTTTGCAAATTGGGTAATACAAAAATGCGTTCCTTTATCACTGATAATGCAACGAGGCGGGCCAAATCGTGAAAATAAATATTTCAAAAAATTTAACGACTACCCTAGCATCATTAGTAGGTAGCGCTTGCGCTTCCACCCATTTTGACACATAATCGACTGCTACTAGGATATATCGATTTTTAAAGATCTCGGAAATGGACCCATAAAATCAATGCCCCATACATCAAATATTTCACAAACGAGTATAAAATTATGAGGCATTTCATTGCGCTTAGAGATATTACCTGTTCGTTGGCATCTATCGCACATTTCTAAATACCTTTGCGCGTCCTTGAAAATTGTTGGCCAGTAAAGAGAATCCATCGGATCAGCCTCGGCTTTGCATCCGGCTTCGCAAAGAGATGCTTAATGGCCGAATGATCCGTGTAGATGATGACCTTCGATAGGATAACATACTGATGGAACTTGTCGATTGCAAACACGACTGCAAGCAATTCCTTCTCGGTGGTAGTATAATTTGATTGCGCCTCATTTAGAGTTTTGCTTGCGTAGTGTATCGGTTGGAAATATTTTTCTCGTCGCTGCCCCAAAACTGCACCTACTGCAAAATCACTGGCATCGCACATTAGTTCGAAGGGTAGCCTCCAATCCGGGGCTACCATGACAGGAGCATTAATAAGCTTATCCTTGAGTAGAGTAAAGGCATTCATACAATCGGTCGTAAACTCATAAGGTACATCTTTTTCTAGCAAGCGAGTTAAAGGTCTAGCAATTTTAGAAAAATCTTTAATAAATCTACGATAAAAACCAACATGTCCTAAGAAACTTCTAATTGCTTTTACCGACGAGGGTGGAGGTAATCGTTCAATAGTTTCTATTTTTGCTCTATCTACCTCGATTCCTCTAGCCGATATCTTGTGACCTAAAACGATACCTTCTCTAACCATAAAATGACATTTTTCTCAGTTTAGCACAAGGTTCGTTTCCTCGCATCGTTTAAGTACCGCCTTAAGATTGTAAAGACATACCTCAAATGAGTTACCAAAAATCGAAAAGTCATCCATGAAAACCTCCGTTCCTTTACCGATTAGTTTGTCGAAAATGGCCATCATGCACCGTTGGAAGGTAGCCGGGGCATTGCACAGTCCGAAAGGCATCCTCCGATATGCAAAGGTTCCGAATGGGCACGTAAAAGTCGTTTTCTCTTGATCTTCTGGTGCGATCGGGATCTGCGAATAACCTGAAAGACCATCAAGAAAACAATAAAATTCATGACCCGATAAACGCTCAAGCATTTGATCAATGAACGGTAAAGGAAAGTGATCTTTTCATGTCGCGTCGTTTAATTTCCGGTAGTCGATGCACACTCGCCACCCTGTAACGGTCCTTGTTGGAATGAGTTCGTTTTTCTCGTTGGTTACCACCGTCATTCCTCCCTTCTTTGGCACCACTTGAACTGGGCTTACCCATGCGCTGTCTGAGATCGGATATATGACTCCCGCATCAAGTAGCTTTATTACCTCAGCTTTTACTACCTCCTTCATGTCCGGGTTTAGACGCCTTTGATGTTGCACCACCGGCTTGAACTCGTCTTCCATCAGGATCCTATGCATGCAGAAGGTCGGGCTGATTCCTCAGATATCTGATATCTTCCATGCAAGCGCCTTCTTATGCTCCCGTAACAGGTCAAGGAGCATGATTTTCTGTTTCTTCTCCAAATTTAATGCTATAATCACGGGGAGCTTCGAGTTGTCCTCGAGAAACGCATACTCCAAGTGATCGGGCAGTTGCTTGAGTTCAAGGGTTGGTGGCTCCTCTATCGAACATTTTTCTTTTTCCTCTTCTTTGTTCGGGTGCACTTCGATGTTAGGTTCTGCCTCGTCTTCGTCTGTGTCTATTTGTCAACCTCAAAAGATCATTCATGCATTGGCTCTTCAGTCTCTGCTAATCCGGACATCGAAGCAAACGTTTCTGGTTGTGATAGTCCCTGCAATGATAAAAAGTCGTTCCATGCATCAATGTAAAAACATTTATCGTCTAATTTCTTGGAATTTTTCATTGGTTCGGTCATATCGAATGTGACTTTGTCGCCATCTATAGTTAACGTCAATGTTCCGTTACGAACATCGACCATGGTTCCTCCAGTAGCGAGAAATATGAGAAACACGAAAAATAGAAATTTTGATAAAATAGCGGTAACGGAGTTGGAACGATTTATAAAAGCGAATGTATTTGAGACTTCGAATCCCCCTAGCTCGACCAAAACAAATATCAAGTGTACGTAAATAAAGCTATCATTAGACCGTGGAGATTCCTACTACATGCGTACGAGTTATATAGCTGACGAAACTGCGCCTCACCATATAATGATCGTAAACAACTAATCAACGAATTAAGTAGCTGGGCAAACTTCCCTAACTACTTAACCGAAGATCGCATTAAAACACGATGAATTCGCTATTAGATTTGACTCTAATCCGGCGGGGTAGTTCAACATATCTCTAGCGATGAGTTTATTCCGCTCGTTTACTAGTGGTCTAATCGTTCGCCCCTCTCTCGAGCGTAGCGTACGATTTCCCGGACTACGTTAACTTAAACACATAGACATGATCAAGCTAACGATGAAAATTTTGATCACATAGACATAACCAAACTCATATGCTTCGTAAACGAGTCATAACAATAACAACACATCAAATACGCTTAAACATACGATCGATCGCGCTAGGGTTCATCTCAGCTAACACACAATATTTAGCTACTCATGACGGAAATTAACACGACGAAGGATAAAAATAACTTATAAGAAAACATAGTATCTTCCCTAAATATTTGGTTCGGGCTTAGTCCTTCGTTGAGTATTTTCGTCGAACGGGTGGCGGGCGTCTCAGCTTGCACTTTCCTTGCCCTTCCTCGCACTGCACGTTCTCGTTCGCTGCTCCTACACACACCGCTGCCGTCCTACGTCGGCAGCCCGTCGCAGCCGCAACAGCTTGCTTCGGAGAGGTCCTTGCTTGGATGGTTTTCCCTTCGACGCGTCTGTTGTGAGCTACTTGCTTTAGTAAGTACCGTGGCTTTTTGGTGTGTGTGAAGTGGAGATGGTTGCTTGAGGTGTATGCCTTTGGGTTGTAGGGGAACAAAGGTTACGTGAGTGATGAGGCTTAGTGAATATTGACGCCAGCTCCCTCCTCCCTCTTTGAACGAGAGTTTGCTGCCATCTATAGAAAATGAGTGAGGTTGTTTTGCTTAGATGACGAGAAAGTCTTCATGGATCCTTATGTATGATGGTGATTTTCCACTTTCTTCATTTGGCTGCGATTTGTCTGCGGTGTGTGTGCTCGGCCGTTCAACTGTCTTTGTGGGTTTTCTTCTTTTTTTTTTCTTCTTATCATCCTTGGCGTGCGTGTGAGCATGTGTATTGTATGTGGGCTTGGACTTTCTTTTTGAGGGCTGGAATTGATGGGCTAAATTTGTTCTTCGGCCCAATTGTTTTGGGCCGATATTTGGTTCTACGGTTACTCAAATTAATTCAAGCCCGAATATTCTCGGTTGTAATTCTTTCTCTCAATATCTGTCAAGAATCAAATACAAACGTAGTACGTATGATATTCGAGGAAAATTAAAATAAATAGCAACCAATATTACGCTTTTACGGGGTATAAAATTGATAAAATTTCATTTTATCAGGGTCAATGACTGAGACAAAGATAGTTGAAACTCTGATTGGATAAGTTCACGTTTGACGTGACTTCGATAAGATTATATGAGCCAAATATATGCGTCAAAGGTAAGGCGAATCTAGTTGAGGCGGGGACATCAACTCCCTATGAAACTTTCAACGAGGTTTTCGAAATTCTTCTCGGGAGGATAGTGTTTTCGAGAAAAATAGTGGGAGTCAAGTGAAACGAAAAGTCCTTGTTGGTGCTTGATGAATGATAAGATAAACCTAATTAGATCTTTATTTTCTGCAGCTTTACATTTCTTCTATTTAATGCATGACGAACATTATTACTATGCTGCTTGAGAGAAATTGTTTGGTTGGACCAAACTATGCGGACTGGCTCCGTAACCTAAGGATAGTCCTAGGTATGGAGTCGTTAACTTATGTCCTTGATTCCCCCGTACCGCAAGTCCCAGGGACTGATGCGAGTGACGAAGATCGGGCTGCGTATGCCAAGTGGTAGGTTAGTGAGCCAAAGGTCAAGGGCTATATACTTCTTTCCATGAGCAATGAATTGCAGCGCACTCACTCGGAAATGGAAGTGGGCGCCATTTTGCTTCATTTGAATGAGCTTTTTGGCGAACAATCTATGAGTGCTCGCTATTCCCTTATGGAGCAACTATTTCATTGCAAAATGGCTGAGGGTAGTGACATTGGAGAGCATGTGCTCAAGATGATTGATTGGATCGAAAGACTCGAGGCACTGGACTTTATCATGGATAATGAGCTCTAGAATGATCTAATACTTCATTAGCTCCCACCTTACTTCAATTTGTTCATTGTGAACTTTAATCTGAACAAGGCCGAGATGACGTTGACTAGGTTGATGAACCAGTTGTCGGCGGTGCAATCTCAGATGAAGAAGGTGAAAGGAAAGGAAGTTGTTCTTGTCGTGAATGCTAAGACTCGAGGGTCGAGTAGAAAGAAAAAGTCGGACAAGCCCACTAAGCCCAAAGGACGAATTTCGAGAGGCAAGGCCAAGGAGAACATGTACAAAGGCGCCAAGACGATGGACAAATGCCTTTACTGCAATGAGCTTGGGCAATGGAAGCGCGATTGCCCAAAGCTAGCCGCCTCGGGTAAAGAACTTTATGGCGACCCACATTGGATCAAGAACTATCGTTTTATCTACTAGACATAGTTTACTGCTTTCCGATTGTTTAGTTTTGGCCAAGGGGCTTAAGAATATTGTTCTATTCCCGTTTTGAGCGGAAACGGTTACGAGTTCCGTTTTAGTAATAATATATGCAATATTTATTTTGGAAATAATTGAAGTGCAAGTTTACTGAATGGATTATATTATCTAAATGTCGAAAAAAACAAAAACTATGAATACACCAACAACCGAAAATTGGAGTCGAACTCGAGACTGCTGTGTCATTTTCGACTCGGTCACGCTGGAGAACAGAAGATTCTCGAGTTGGAGAAAATCGGCATTATAAAGCCGCATGGGTCTGATCCCTTTCCGACTTGCGAATCTTGTATCCTTGGAAAGATGACCAGGTCGCCCTTCACAAGGACTTTTGCAAGAGCCGCAGAACTTCTCGGTTTGATCCACACGGATGTTTGCGGACCGTTCTGTGTAGCGGCCCGCGGTAACTTCCATTATTTCGTTACCTTCACTGATGATCGCTCTCGCTTCGGCAAGGTGTATCTCATGAAGCACAAGTCTGATACTTTTGAATGGTTCAAAGAGTACAAGGCTTTGCTGGAAATCAGACTGCAAAGAGCATCAAAGCCGTTCGGTCAGATCGATGCGGGGAGTACATGCCTCGAGTTTGACGAGTTCTTGAAAGAGAACGGGATCATTTCACAGATGACACCGCCTGGAACACCGCAGTTGAACGGTCTGTTGGATAAAGTTTGATCTATGCTAAGCTATACAAACCTGCCCATATCGTTGTGGGGTCATGCCCTATTGACAGCGGCACACATTCTGAATAGATGTCCTACAAAGTTTGTCGATCGTATTCCGAATCAGATGCGGATAGCAATTTTACTTCCACGTCGATCAAAGAATCGTTGTAGCCCTTCAGGCCCACTTTCTCGAAGCAGAGTTCGTTCAAGAACGTAGAGCGGGTCGCAAAGTAACTCTTGGAGAGTCGTCAGAAGCGCTTTCACAGACTCCAGTGTCAGATGACACCGTAGAACAGTCCGAGATGCAACCTGAGTTGCACAGGTAAGGTCGAGTATCTCGCCAGCCTGAGAGATACGGGATGGTCCACATCGAGCACGAGGTTGCTGCGATGGAAGGGAACGTCGGAGATGATCCCACTACCTATGACCAGGCAATCAGGGATAAATATTCGGAGAAATGGCCTATAGCTATGCAAGCAGAAATGGATTCTCTGCACGAAAACCAAGTCTGTACTCTATTAGACCTCCCAGATGGCTTTAGACTCATTGGGTGTAAATGGATCTACAAGAGAAAGATTGGATCTGATGGATTGGTTGACACATACAAAGCTAGGCTTGTGGAGAAAGGGTACAGTCAAAAAGAGAGCATTGACTATGAGGAGACCTTGTCGCTTGTCGCTATGACGAAGTCCATTCGAACATTGCTTGTGATAGCTGCGCACTATGACTATGAGATCTGGCAGATGAATATGAAAATTGCGTTCGTAAATGGATACCTCAAAGAGGAAATATATATGGAGCAGCCCAAGGGTTGTACATCGCACGAAGATGATCATAAGGTGTGCAAATTGAACAAGTCCATTTATGCCGACCTGTTCACCAAGCCTCTATCACAGGCAGTGCTGGCTAGACATCTCGAAAAGATGTGTATTAGATACTGCAGCGCATGGCATTGAGTGCAAGTGGGAGATTGTTAGGAATATGCCCTCGAATGCTATACGAGGATTACATTGTATAGGGCATTAGATTATTTGCCATTCGACCTTTTGTGTGATAAGATATTTTCGTGTGTATAATGAAAGGCATTGTCCGTATATTGGATATAAGAGTTCCTTACTTAGCATCCGGTAAAGCAATAAATGAACAAATCCAAATCTGTCGAGTTGAGTCACTGTTCTCGATGGGTACGAGAGAGGAAGGCACCAGTGGACTATTAACCTCGAACATTAAAAGTCCATGAACCTGAGGCTCCAGTTGGGTGCTGGATAACCGATCACGACTTATTTGTCGATGACCTATCGTGTGCCGATATCCCGCTTCGAAGTGGAGGTCGTGAGTTGTGATACGAATCGAATCAAGGGATTGACTCGTTTCATGGACACTGACTCACGGGTCGTACTGTCGAACATGACTCAAGGAGTGTCAATGGCCGATGACAACACTATAGTAGTCTACATGAACCTTAGATCGAAAGGGATTTGACGGAGTGAACTTTGAAGTCTCGACTGTCAGCGGTTCCCCTCGACTCGATTTGCTGTTGCATGGGTCAACGGGCCAGATGCGGTCTTGATGACAATTTGTGATTGCCGGCCTTAGACCGTTGAGTACGGATTCACAGTCTCGCAAGTAATCGAGATAAGTGTCCTATGAGGACGGCGACGGGAAATTATGAAATCCTTGGCCAAGGTATTGAACTAACTCATGTGAGACATGGAGGGTAGTTTGGTAATTTGTCTCATCTCCGTTTTATCATAGAATCGAGTTTAGTGAGTTTGACATGGACCATGGCTCTCACTTGATTGGGACACAGCCGAAGGGTTTATGCATAGCACCGTTATCCATATTGAGGTTCTGGGATAAAACTAGGTCGAAATTCGAACTCGAATCGAGTTACAGTCCGGTACTGCGGGATTGGCTAGGTAACTACCAGACTCCTGGATTCCTCCCTTGCCGATTGAGTCGAACCTAGAGAGTCGGGCTTAAAAAGGATCATCAACGTGTACTGATAAGGAGAGAAAGTGTTTTGGGCCTTAACGGGCCTCGGGCCATTTATTGGATCGAAGTTGGACTTCTTATGAAACTAACTTTAAGATTTGTGTTTGGCCAAGTGCTTAATGGGCTTGAGGATAAAATTGAATTTCACCTTAAGCTAATTTCGAAATATGCCTTTGATGATATTTTCGAAATTTGCATATTTGATATATATTGGAAAAAAATATTTGGAATATTATTTAGTTAAATTTCGAAATTAAATTAGGATTAAATTTTGAATTCCATACCATATTTAAATATACTTAGTTTGACTTGGCATTTTAAGTTAGTTTTGTAATAATAGTAAGTTTTCTTAAGTTTGGATTTGGAATTCAAAAGAGAGTAAGATTTGGCAAAAATCAGTCACACTTTAAGGACTAAGATATCGAAATCCAAGCCTTTAAATAGGCTAAGAATTTCGTGCTCCAAAGGTAGAGAAAAAAGGGGTGATTTTCGAAATCAACCAAAGGCACAAAACCCACACCGAACGCACACACGTTTCTCCCACGCGACGGCTCAGTTCTCTCTAGCCATCTTCAGAGAACTGATTCCGTAGTACACTGCAAGGTCGGCGTGATGATCTAGTGCCATTCACCACCATCGACGAAGTCTTGAAGAAAAGGACGAGGAGCTGCCACTCGCGTCAACTAGTAATTCTTACGGGTTTGACCCGCCCTATTGCATGTCTATGTGTTACTATTCTGATCTGAGCTACGAGGCAATAGGGGAACCCGAAAAACTTTTGTTCCGCACCGTTTCCAAGGACGTGACGTCTCTTGGAGACACCGGGTAACCCAACAATAGATGCATTAAAAGAAACCAAGTGAAAAGCCAAGAGTAGGGTTGAAATCCCCTTTTCCTACACAGAATTGAATCAAAGTTACAAAACTAGGGATCTTCCCAAGGGTTGGAGCTTTGAGTCAATTTATCTTCCCTAAGATCGTTTTACTAACGAGGAAGCATATACTCAACATTCTGAAAATTCTGTCTATATACCCCCCTATTGTTAGGAAAATAGAAGGGTTAAGAGTCTCATTAGCAAAAGAACGAGAGAATTTTGAAGTTGAAAAGAAAATGTTCCTAGAAGAGATGGAAAATGTGAAAGCTTCCTCTGTCTCCCAATCCATTTCTCACGCATTACCCTCAAAGGAAACTATCATTATGAAAAGCGTGAAGAAAGAAAATCGCCTTCTAAAGCTCAGAAATCTAAAATAAAACTGTGAAAAATAGTAACTCTAACCTTGCGTTTACTACGTATACAGGGAGCGTAGTACCTGAGATAGAGAAATCGAAGGCAAGAGTGTATAGTTTAGAAATTAAGAAGGATCCTCTAGATGTCAAAGTTTAAATGTGTCTCCTCCTTTTGTAATAAGAAAAGACACTCGTAAATAAAAGAGTCATTTTCTCAATAATGATCTTAGTTTATTATCAATGTCACACTAACGAAATCAATATTTGCATTTCGTGAAGTGAAACGTTGGATTATAAAATTGCGAAACATAATTTCAAATTGGATTAAGACTTCAAATTTTTTACCGACGTACAAAGAAAATATTTTGTTGCGAATGAACAAGATATTGACGAATTGTCCATACGTAGAATCATACTTCTTGATATGGGCCTTTCGCAGAAAAGGGGATGGATTTTCTTCTTTTTAGATACTGAATGTAGTTCCTTCTTCCATTCTATCTTATTCATAGGCAGTGATCACTCCTACCGGAAAGTGGTTTTCTTGCTTTTTTGTGCCGGCTCATGATGCGAACGTGTCGTACATACACCCTAGTACATGTTCCTCGACGTTGAGGACACCACCCCCCACCCTCAATTATGTTCTTTACTTGACACAATTAGTTGAAGGTAAATATCCTAATCCACGGCGGATTATTTTTTCAATAATCCATACTTGTAGCAATAAAATCCTATTATTCCTCATCTAAACACCAAAGCCAGCCATAAATTAATCGAATACATAGCTATGAATCCAAGATCCAAGTATATATTATGATATGTGTGGACGAACAAAAAATGCGGATATAGTTGAATGGTAAAATTTCTTCGTGCATTTACTGACGATGCAGAAGCCGTTTGAAAGAAGCTATTCAGGAACAAATGGACCGATTTCTAATTCAGGAGCAAGCATAAAGCAACTGGTCTAGATAAAACTGCCCGTGGGAATGCATGTTCTTTCAGATAGATTCCAACAAAATTAGTGTTTGTCCTTCTGCATTATTAACCGTCATTAAAAATCATAGAATTACGTGTAATTTTGTTTTAAAAATTGATCGATGAATAATTATTTTGCGGTGATTATAAGCCAAAACGTCGAATAATCACAAGCTTGTGAAGAAAACGAAAGAAAAACTCATTAAACCATTGTTTCCCTCGGCGAACTCAACCACCTGATCTCCGCCACGATGAGCTGTGTCACGTGCTGCCTCCGTTTCCCGTGGCAGCTCAACTCCAACCTTCAAAAGCTCGCCGTGAACCTCATCCCATTCCCACGACTCCACTTCTTGATGGTCGGTTTCGCCCCTCTCACCTCAAGAGGCTCCCAGCAGTACGGAGCCCTAACCATCCCCAAGCTGATTCAGCAGATGTGGGATGCCAAGAACATGAATGTGCGTGGCGGAACCTCGCCACGGGAGATATTCATTTCTCTGCCATGTTTCGAGGCAAGATGAGCAGAACAAGAACTCGCCGTACTTTGTGGAGTGGATTCGCAACAACGTGAAGTCGAGCGATTGCAATTGCCAACTAGGCATAAGATGGCTTGGACTTCGATCCAAGAGATGTTTAGGATGGTTAGCGAGCAGTTTATGGCTATGTTCCGTCGTAAGGCTTTCTTGCATTGGTACACGGGCTAGGGAATGGATGAGATGGAGTTTACGGAGGCGGAGAGTGTAATATGAACCATCTTGTGGCTTAGTATCATACTGCTGATGAAAATGAGTATGGTGAGGAGGACGAGGAAGAAGAGGCGAATATGCTTGAAAAAGAATCTAATTATTAATAATCTTATAGACTGGTCGATTAGATCTTGCGACGAAGTATTTCGCAAGGCGAGAGACATCGGTCTAAAGGCAAGCGAGAATACATGTATCATGTTCGACCATTTGCGAAGCATGACTAACCCTTTATATCTTTTCCAAGCCCCCGTTCTTTAATCTTAGATTCTATGGCAGCATAAATCTGTTGTTGATAACGAAAAATAAAGCTTTGACCAATATTTATCGCATGATCACATATGAGGCCTAAGGTGACGGGCGGAGGAAATCATTCTTGCTACGCCCCTTTCAACTCAGTAAATTTGAAATAAAATAATGATGAGAAAATTTGACCACGAACGGAGAGTGATGCATACCGACCGAAGCACCACCAACTTCTATTAATACGCACGAGAGAATATATAGGAATATCCCAACTTTCAGCATGTCTACTATTTGGCGTGTGTATATCATCTTCATAAGTGTACATAAACTACAATACTTTATAAATTCATATTGGATCAAATCCTTTGCACCATTACACATCTTCCATGAGGAAATGCGGGTTTATAATCGTTAATTAAATTTGGGTTTGTAATCTGTCTTAATTTTTTCAAAAAAGATTTCTATTATAAACAAGAAAATAATAAAATGAGATTAATCCCAACCAGGCCTCATGAAACTTTACGCGGAAAGTCATGCGGGCAAAAAAAAGAAAAAAAAAACAAAACACACTAGTGAAAGTGGCGGGACGGACTTACATTTCTCGGGCCCGCCAGGGAGCGGGACTAGGTGGGTAAGCCCGCCAGTATTAAACTGTTTTTCTTACTAAATATTGATATAAATAAATCATATAGGCTTTTTATATTTTTTAACTCGATTTTTAAACTAGTCGAACTAAAATATTTAATAATTATTGCTTTTTAATTTTTGCTTTTTTATTATTTTTATTTGGGCGGTTCAGGCCTGTCAGATCTGCTATTGTGGGGCGCTGTGCGGTGGGCCTTCATTTTTCAGGCCCGCCAAATGCAGGCTTACTCGTGCCCGTT
>JAPQWV010003444.1:0-41320 GCA_027422505.1 Craterostigma plantagineum
TTCGGACATGAGTGCGAGAGCGTTGCTTCCAACTGGTCTAGATTCCCACTCCTTTTCTCCACATAGTTGAAGTGTTGGTTAAGGCAGTCGAATATTGTGTGGATGTTCATCTTGCTCAAGTCGTTCATTTGGCTCATCATTCTTGTCGTCGCTTCCAATCCTGGTTGAAGCGAGCGAGGAACTTGATATTGATCTCCATTACATTTGTCGTTACTCCATTCATCTTCAACTCGATGGAACGGTTTCTTGAAGATCCTTGATAGGCTGAAAGAGATAGTAAGATATGAGGGTACTATCCATCCTTGTCATTGTGCTGACCTCTGTTCCCTACATCATGATCCTCAAAGTGTCCCACAATTCTTTGGCGCTTTCACCGCATTCGAGCTGCATGAGGATGTCATTGGGGATGACATGCATTAGGTATTGAAGATAAAAATGTGCCTAAGAGGGGGGAGGGTGAAATTAGGCTTATAATATTTATGCTTCTTTTCACAAATCCTATGATTTAGTGACTTAGATATGTATATTAATGTTTGTGATGAGTATGCCTGATATTCCTAGTAACGTCAAATTTATTGGTTCTGTCTCACTACAAAAGGATATTAACTGTAAAGTAAATGCGAGACAAGATTTTCATAGCAGTTACATCCACAACTGGGGTTTACTCCTCTCCTTGAGGTTTGCTCCTCAAGAGTTTAATCAATCACTATAATGCACTATAGCTGGATACAAAACTGAATGATCAACCCAATACACAACCGAAACAAGTCGAACACTAGACACACTAGGTTACCACACGCCGAGTTTCGTTTTTGGGAATCTCCAATTCGTGTCAGAACACAGCTTGCTCTGCGACCGAAGAGCCTCCAGAACTCGTCCTTTCCTTCACGTGTGCGTAAACATCGACCTTGCCTCCTTGGTATTGCTCTCATCCAAAGACAACACTTCCGAAGACAAAATATGGTGGAGGTTGGAATATCTCTGTATAGCCAGTACTTCGAAAGTGATCACTCAGGTAGGTAGAAAGCTATCGCGAATGAACTCTCAAACATCTCAATGTAAGGTTTCTGCTCAAAAACTCTTGCCTTGTACTTTCGCAACTTCTTAGTGACCTGAAAATATGAAGTTTTGCTCATATATAAACCTTTTTCATTCAACACTCACATAGAAAGTCAAATCAGAGATTAATCGCAAAATCAAGCACATTATCCATGCATTTTCGAGTAGTCAACATGCCATTATCATAAATTATCAAAACGGTCATAAGCTTCAAATAGCATGATTATATTTCCTTTATAAGCTCAATTTCGAAGTCAAGGCATATATTTAAGCATTTCGAATAATATTTTCCATAATAGCATTTACCATATGTGATAACCAGCTATCAGATAAATCCGAATTTATTTTCCATGTTTAGCACATAAGAGAGCGTCAGATTAAATATATTTTCCATTCTTAACACATGGACCAGATCGGATTACATATTTCTCGAATTAACACATAATGGCTTAACTTTCCATATGTCAGAGATCACATCCGTACAACATATATATTAGCATCTTATCCACAAAGTCAATCAATCAAATCTTTCCAAAATATCAAATCCTAATTTGTATAAGGAAAGATATCGATTCGGTATTGCACAACTAAATCAGCGGGATGCACGCAAAAAAATCTTTCCAAAAACAGTTCTCAAACGGATATATCACATTCCATATTTAGACAACATATTTTCCTTATATAACCCGGTAGGATATCTCACATGTTATTTTCGTAAATAGCACAGAATAATATATCCTATCATGTGAGACATCTATAACATGCGATCGCGTAGTTTCACCAATTAATCACAGGATGATCACATGCGAATCAAATAGTTGACACTTTAACCATTTTATACTATAACTCATATTCTTGCATGGTCGAATGCTAACATATACTTAGACATTATATTGATCATTTATCGAATTGCTTAATTTATAGACCTAACGTCATTATTATTACGTAGTTCATCAAAACTCTCTAATGCTCATGGACCAAAAGGTCAACATTCTCCCCTTTTTTGATGATGACATGTAATTGATGCAGCACGGGAGCATGTACGCATATTCTATCACTCAAGTCCTAGCGTATATGTCTAAGTGTTACATAATCACAAAAGAGAGCATACGATATTTCCTTATCACAGATGATACATATTTTTCTCCACCTGCCTAAGTGCAGTTATCTATATGACATGCAGAGATATATCATGAAAAATATTTAGAATATATGTTTTAGTTGTGCTTTGATTTCATTAGCTGTCCTTGTAATTAGGGGCTTTTATTATATTTGTCCTTAGATTATGCTTGCTTTTATACCAAGTTTGCTTGGTATAAATACCATGTAACATTTGATCTTAAAACAGAAAAAATTATTGATTTAATCCGAAGGGCTGCCAATCCAAATTCTAGAGAGAAACAACAAAGAATCTTCATCTCACTAAGCAAATTCTCTCTCGAGGTTTCAAACGAGTTTTTCGATCGAGCTTAGATTTCATAGAATTCTATTTGCTTAACAAAGGATCGAAGTCTAGGATCATAGAAGTTGATAATCGATGAGCTAACAAATGGTATCAGAGCATATTCCTTCTATTTGAATCGAAAATTGAAATTCTGAAACCGTTCCATTCGAAGAACAGTTTTGGCGCGAAACTGATTTCGATCTGATATTCCTTATTTGTCCTTAATTGACTTGAATTTGATGTTTATGTGCTCGCGTAAGTGCTAGAGTTCATTTGTGTTTAGATCGGTGGCTAAACAGATCATCGAATTAGCAGAATTGGCTGCATTTGCATAGTTACTGTTCGCGCGTAGAACACTTAGTACACGTTCTGATTTTGATCAAATTCGATATATTTTGCTTCATAACGTGCTTAATTGTTTGTTCGTGCTAAAGTCAGGAGATGGTTTCAAGCAGATATCTGAAATTTCGTTGCCTAATTTTTTGTTTCTGAGATTAATTAGTGTTCTGAGATTATTTGCACGAATCAATTTTTCTCACTAAAGTCTTCGATCGAATTAATTTCTCGATCGAAAACTTCGCGCAAAAACTTTTCTCGATCAGAATACTAGGTCAGCGCTAAAGTCGCCATCTCTAGGAGCTATTTTAGCCAAAATTTCTCGAGCATTATATAGCGAAATCTTTTTCTCTCCCCAAAAAAATTTGTGGTCATACTATTAAGTTTGACCCCAACAAAAATCATTTGCGATCGTAAAAATTTTTCGGTCAACAGAGTTATTTTGACTCTTCGAGAAACTTACCTTATGTATTATTTCTTTACGACAGAAATAAATTCACGACCCGAAAATTTTCTCGACCGCAAGACTTGAGCAATTTATTTCGCTCGAAATTTTTTTTGCTGACAGTTTCACGCACGTGAGCAGTACTGTGACATTTTATTTTGGCGATATTACTTTTGATCAAACTTTAAGATTGAATCAAAATTACTTCTCGAGTGCCTTCGAATCAAACGCTACTAACTAATTTGCCACTTGTGAAGCACATTACATCATCTTCAACCCTCAAAACAAACAACGAAGATCCCTCATCAACTCTACTACAAAAATTATGGATGCCTACACTGGGGAATGACAACCATCCTCCGATCCTTAAAAGAGGCAATTACACTGTATGGTGAAGGCGCTTTCTGTATTTCATCAAGTTAAAGGATCTGGCCGACAACCTTCTCTTGTCACTTGAGCAAGATCCAGCTCAGTTCTGGGTAAATGTACCCGGCGACAACACAGTCAATCCTCCAATTCCTGCCTCTAGGGGACTCAAAGAGCACAGGGAATACATAGAGGAGGAAAGAGTTAGAGCAAAGGCTGATCTGATAGCCAAGAACACTCTAATGCAGCGCATCCCAAGCGACATCTATCGACAGATCGACAACCTTCCAACGGCCTAAAGGGATGTGGGATGAACTGCACAAGATGATGCAAAGAACGGAAGTAGGCATCAAAGCCAAGAAGGCAAACTCTTTCAGAGCAAAACCTGAGGAGAGCCTACATGATCTCTATCAGAGATATCTCACACTTCTGAATGAGATGAGGAAAATAGAAATCACCAAGACGAATAGGAAACCGACATTCGATCCTATCCTATCTGCCCTCGGAATGGAAGAAGATATCCACCCAAATCAGAGAAAAAAAGACGTTGAGGAGTTGGATATCCATGCCATGTTTGACAATCTCGCACAACACGAGGAAGATGTAAGCGACATTCAGAAGGAGCAGAAAGGCAAGCTGATCGAAGACACAGTTGCCCTAGTCTCAGAGAAGCAGTGTTCAAAGTCAAGGAAAGAAAGAATCATTAGGCCTCCTACCCCTTCAGAGTCGGAAGATGAACCAGACTCAGACGTGGAGCCAAATATGAAAGCGCTGGGAAAGCAGTTGGCTCTAATTGGAAAAATGATGAGCAAGCAATACTTCAAAAAGAAGTCCTCATCATCAGCCAACCGACTTTCGACCTCAAGCTCAAAGAACAAAGAACGTGCTCGCGAGACCTCCGAAGTCAAGAACGCCAAAGAGCCGAACAAGTGCTTTAATTGCGGCAAACCAGGTCACTATGCCAGCGAGTGCACTCTCCCAAGAAGAGAGATGCGAATTACTACTCCAAGAAACTTCAACTCACAAAGCAGACAGAAGCTCGGATAGCTCTGATGGCAGAACAAGACCATGGCTCGAAGATACGCCAAGCTCTGAAGAGGAGAACCTAGCCCTCATGGCCCTCCTGGATAACTCAGACGTCGAAAACCTCCACTTAGATGGACGATGACCAAGCATCCGAATCTTCACAAGAGGTAGTCTCTTCTTCTGCATTATTGACCATGTTAGAATCATATCAGTTAGAATATGCTAACACGAAACGTGAGCATAAAAAACAAAAGGAAGTATAAAAGAACTTACTTAGGAGTTCTAGCGCAGAAAATAGAAGAACTTATTAAGAGCTTAAATATTAGTGAGACAAGGAACCATCAAATAGAGAAGCTAAAAATTAAGGAGCTAGAATACAGGCTACAAAATAACTACAATTGTTTGGTTAGAAATCTCTGTGAGAAAGTTAGCCTCAATTGTAGGTTAACGAAAGCGACAACCAAGGTCACCAACCTAGAAGCTCAATTAGATAAATCTAATGCTAAGGTTCGTGAACTTACGAAAGACCTTGATGCCTGTAAAGCCGCCAAATAAACGGTGGAAATAATTATGCTTTCTTAACTGAAGAACGTAAGAAGCTATACAACAAGATTAAGAAATTACTAGATCTTCTTGGAAGAAGGTGACAAACTGATCAGAAAATATTGTTTAAACGAACCCATGGACATAGAATTCTATGATTATAAATTTGGCTTAGGCTTTGAGAATCCACGTTGCTTGACGAAAGTTGACTGCAAACAACTTTGATATGTCAAGTACATGGGCTTGGGATTAACGAATCTTATGTTTTTACTAAAGCAAAAGAAATAGATGCATTAGAAGAAACCAAGAGAAAAGCCAAGAATAGGGCTGAAATCCCATTCCTATACAAAATTGAATCAAAGTTACAAAATTAGGGATCTCCCCAAGGGTTGGAGCTTTGAGTCAATTTATCTTCCCCGAAGATCGTTCTACAAACGACGAAGCATATACTCAACATTCTTGAAATCCTCTCTATATACCCCTATTTTTAGGAAAGAAGGGTTAAGAGTCTCATTAGAAAAAGAACGAGAGAATATTGAAGCTGAAAAGAAAATGTTCCTAGAAGAGATGGAAAGCTTCCACCATCTCACAAATCATCTCACATGCATCTCCTTCAATGGATTACATCATTATGAAAAGTGCGAAGAACGTAAAATCACCTTCTAAGGATCAGAAATCTAAAAATAAAATTGTGAATAATAACTATAACCTTGTTTATACTACGTCGACAGGAAGCATACATAGAGAAATCAAAGGCAAGATTGTCTAGTTTAGAAATTAAGAAGGAGCCTCTAGATGTCAAAGTTTCAAATGCATCTCCTTTTACTGTAATAGGAAAAGACACTCATAGAAATAAAAGAGTCATTTCTTCGCTTCAAATTATTGTGTCATCATGTTCCTTAGAGGCAACTACATTTAGAAGCACTAACTAGGAAATAGGCTCTTCCTCAAACGTAACAAACACTCATTATAAAACTAATACGATAGGAAGACTCGTAGGAAAAAAAGATCTAGCCATTAAGAAGGCCTAGAGTGTTATCCATGCTTGTTCTCACTTAAGGTATCCTGCAAAGATCCAATCCCCCAAACACCTTAGGAGACTATCAAATGAAAAGATCTTTTCCTCAATCAAGCCTACAAAGCATTTGCCTGCGCTGACCTTACTCTTCCCCGCCAAGGTTCAACCCAAATGGGTTCTAAATCATCGCCTAGGAAGACGAAAGCCAAAACGGCCAAGTCTCTTACAAAGGCAAAACTCAACTCCACTTCTTCGAAAGTGACTTGGGTTGCCAAAGTTCATTCTAGTAATAATTTAGGAACCATATCTAAATCAACGTCTAAATCTGCTAATAAGAGGGGAACCATTTATGAGTGGGTACCTGAAGCTCTTTAAATTGTGTTTGCAGATCCATCATGTGTGGTACCTTGACTTCGGTTGCTCCACACACATGACTGGGAATAAAGAGCTGCTGAGCAACTACCAATATTGCTTCCACGGGAAAGTCAGATTCGGCAACAACGATTCGGCTCCAATTTTGGGATTCGAAGATATCATTCTGGAGAATCTGACGATCAAGGATGTCTCATTCGTCAAAGGCCTCTGCGATAACTTGTTAAGCATAGGCCAATTCTTTGATAAAGGATTTCAGGTGGTCTTTCTTGCTGTCCGATGCAGAATTTTGGACAGTCAGACAAAGAACTCCTTCAAGGATTTCGGAAGTCAAAATCTATACAGGATCAACCTGACGTCCATGCGGCCGTCGACAGCTGTTTACCTCATCCCCGAGACTATAATTTAGAGGAACGTCTTATGGCATCAACGCATGTCTCATCTCAACATCAAAGCTCTTCAACTTCTTTCAACGAAAGAGTTGGTTCACGGTCTTCCAACTACAGTATTACAGAAAGAGCATCAGTATCCAGCATGTCAACTAGGAAAAACGATGCGAGCTTCTCATCAGGTTAAGCTGGTTGCCTCTATTTCACGTCCTCTGGAACTATTACACATGGACCTCTGTGGACCGATGCAAACACAGAGTATCAACGGACGAAAGTATGTACTAGTCATTGTAGATGATTTCTCTCGCTACACATGGATGAAGTTCCTCCGAACTAAAGATGAGACAAGGGACTTGATCGTAAACTTCGTGAACTCGACTCAGAATATGCTGTAACAGAGTATCCAAGTTATCCGAAACGACAAAAGAACTTTGTTCAAGAACAAATTTCTCAGCGTTTTTTATCTAAAACGTCGAATTAGTCAGCAATTCTCTGCCGCAAAGATGTCTCAATGGAATGGGGTAGTCGAAAAGAAAACAGAACTCTGGCGGAAGCCGCGCGTACGATGTTGATCCACTTAGGCCTCCCACACTTCCTTTGGGCTGAAGCAGTAAATACCGCCTACTTCACTCAGAACTGGACGATAGTTCACAAGCACTTTGATAAGACTCCGTACGAGATCATTAACAATCGAGTACTCTATATCTCTTTCTTCAAGGTCCTCGTGTGCAAGTGCTTTGTGGCGAACGAAGTCGATATACCAAGTTCTTCAAATGTCCTTACCTCACCCGATTCAAAATTACCTTAGAATGTTGAAGAACCAACCATGGAAGTTGAGAAAATGTCATCAGAGTCGCTCAACTCAAGTGCTGAAAATGAATTACCTCAACTAGTTGAACAACCTTAAATCATCGGAGATCTCGCTCCACAAATGGTTGATGCTTCTAGCTCGACTTTGCCTCACGAGAGCAAGTGGTCTCGACCACATCCAGTTGATCAGATAATTGGTGATCCTTCGAGTGGAGTAAGGACAAGACCTCAAAAAGGACTATTCAGTTGCTTCTTAAGCCAAAATGAGCCAACCAAGGTAGCAGACGCACTTAAGGACACGGATTGGGTCATTGCAATGTAAGATGAGATCAACCAATTCGAACGTCTCCAAGTGTGGACATTAGTACCCCGACCACATGGGCAAACCATCATTGGAACTAAATGGTTTTTCAAGAACAAAAAAAATGAAGATGGAGAAGTAATCAAAAACAAAGCACGACTCGTCGCTAAAGGGTACAACCAATAAGAAGGAATCGACTACGACGATACGTATGCTCCGGTTGCTCGAATCTAAGCCATCCGACTATCCTTAGCTTATGCGGCCCATGACTTCAAAGTCTACCAAATGGATGTAAAGACCGCCTTTCTCAACGGCGTGTTGAAGGAAGAAGTCTACGTCGCCCAACCCGAAGGCTTCATCGATCAAGATCACCCTGATTACGTCTATCGATTGGATAAAGCTCTCTAAGGACTAAAACAAGCCCATCGCGCTTGGTATGATGTCGTGAGCAAATTCCTCGTGAAGTCTGGATTCATCCGAGGAACAATCGATACGACTCTCTTCATTAAATGGAAACACAAGGATCTGATGGTCGTCCAAGTATACGACGACGACATCATCTTCAGATCCACTAATCCCCAGCTATGTCAGAAATTCGAAGATCTCATGATGACCAAGTTTGAGATGAGCCATGTGGGAGAAATGCAGTTCTTTTTGGGATTACAAGTCAGGCAGCTCGACGATGGAATTTTCGTAAGTCAGACCAAGTATATCAGAGACATCTTGAAGAAATTGCATCAAGATCAGAGCAAGCTCTCAGCACTCCCATGGCAACAAGCTGCAAGTTGGATGCCGATCCCTCTGGAAAAGCGGTCGACTCCTGTATCTCACCTCGAGTAGGCCAGCCATTATGTTTGCCACCTGTCTCTGTGCCCGTTTCCAAGCGGATCCCAAGGTATCCCACATGCTAGCGGTCAAGCGGATTCTGCGCTACCTCAAGGGCACCCCGACCTTAAGATTGTCGTATCCTAAAGGCACAAAGCAGGTTGCCGAATGAAAAAGCACGTCAGGTGGCGCTCAATTTTTAGGTGAAAAGCTGGTCTGCTGGTCTTCCAAGAAGCAGAATTGTGTTTCAACATTGATGGCTGAGGCAGAATACATCTCGGCCGCCAGCTGTTGCTCGCAAATGTTATGGATGAGGACCCAGCTTCGCGATTATGGGTACAATTTAAATAATATACCCCTCTACAGTGATAGTCAAAGTGTCATTGCTATAACGTGTAATCCTGTTCACCACTCACGCATGAAACACATAGACATTAGATATCACTTTATGAAGGATCTCGTGGAAAAAGGCACGATTGACATGTATTTTGTGAATACGGAATATCAAATAGCCGACATTTTCACCAAGGCATTGGATAAAAACGATTCCAATTCCTTGTCAAAAAATTAGACATGTTGAATCTTCTGTAATATGTGATCTACCTGATCTTTATGTGCTCTTCCATGCTCATCTCTCTGTATTTTTAGATTTTCTTGCTATATATTGCGTGAAAACAAATTTGTTTTATATTATAAAGAAAATTAATAATAAATCCAAAAATATATACATATACTTATACTATGAGGGGAATGACGATATCATTAGGATGCTCGATCTAGTCACGTATGAATTCCCCTGACATGCGACTGATTAATTTTTAATTTTGTCAGTCTAAGCCGCATTCTTGTGCCTAAAGCTCTTAGTTTGCTCCACTAGACACAAAGCCACCACATATAAGTGAGGATTCTCGCCTTTTTTTTTCTCTAAGGATTTACTCTTGAGCGAGTCACACATCAATTGCTTGTCTTAACTAGTGATTCTTGGCCTCATACATGCCTTGCGTTCGAACATTAGGAAAATAATTAGGGCACATAGGAAATTCCTCACTTGGCCAAATAACATTCCAATCCTTTAACATAGCCTTTAGTCATCCATTTTGCGCCTTCTCCAAATACCTTTTCTTTATTTGATACCTCTTTGAGCCTTCAACTGACTCTCTAAATCTTTAGTGGCATGTTCAAAGGAGAAAAGGAGGGGCTGAAAAAGATACGACAAAGAAAAAGATGACAAAGAATGTGGAAAACGCACACGAGGAATGCTCAACGGAAGCGGGCATTGATCGTGCTATGAACTTCTCCCTTGGTAATCTCTTACGCTTGTCAGAAAGGCTGGAAAGAGGAGCACCACGAAGTGAAGTTCTCCAACGATAATCCGGTCTTATATCGGGAAACGAGAAGAGGAGCACGGCCTTGGGTTCGTATTCCGTAACTGTGAACTTCTTCAAATCAATAATATTTGAAAACCTCTTTAGGGATTAAGAGAAAAAGAGCACGGTATCGGCCCGAGAACCAACACGAAGAACTTCGCCTTAGATAATCTCTTAGCCTCGTAGTGAAGCGGAGCTCTAGCTTGAGCAAGTGTAGACAGATATAAAAATAAAAAGGATGAAAATGACAAAAGAAGATACGAAAAGAGAAATGCCGATCACGGAGAACTAAGGAAGACGAAGACTGTAGAATACCATTTCGAATTGTGCTTGATTTTATTAGTCGTTTTTGTAATTTGGGGCGTTTTGTATAGTAGTCCTTAGATTAGGACTAGTTGATATTTATACCAAGCTTGTTTGGTATAAATACATGTAAAGCAATTGAGCTGAATAGAGAAAGTTTTGGAAATTGATCCGAAAGGCTCGCAATTCAATTTCTAGAGAGAGAAACAATAGTAACTTTCTCACTCTACTCGAATTCTCTCTCTTGTTCTTCATTTGAGTTTTTTGATCGAATCTCAATGTCGATCATAGAGTTGTTAATCATTGGACCTAACAATTGGTATCAGAGCAGATTCGTTCTTTTTGAATAAAAAATTGTTAGAATTGGATCGAAAATCATATTCTGGATATTGTTCATCGAAGAACAGTTTGACGCGAAACTTATTTTCGATCCAATAGCATAATTTTGTGCTTAATTGACTTGAATTTGATGTTTCTGTGCTCGGTTAAGTGCTAAACGTTGATTTCGATCAATTCTTAGCTGTTTGAACTTCGGATTTAGGATTAAGTCGAATCTTTGAGTTACTGTTTGCGAAGAACATGAAGAACACGTTCTGATTTTGCTCAAATTCGACATATTTTGCTTCATAACGTCTTTGAGCAATTGCTTGTTCTGTGAATTTTTCTCGATCGTTCTAATTTTTCTCTCTAGGTTTACGATCGGATTAGTTTCTCGATCGAAAAACTTGGCGCGAGAATTTTTCTCGGTCAGAATACGAAGTCAACGCTAGAATCGTCATCACCAGAAACGATTTTAGTTTGAAATATTTCTCGAGCATTATTCAGCGAAAAACTTTTTGAGAAAGACCAATTTTGACAATGCATGCGTACTTTGACCAGGCGAAAATCATTTACACGCGAGAAACTTTTCTAGTCAACAGATTTATTTTGACTTGTCGAGAAACTTACTAACGTACTGTTTCTTTACGATCGAAATAAATTCACGATCAAGAAATTTTTCTCTACCGAACGATTTTGGGCATTTATTTCGCTCGTAAAATATTTCGCTGACAAACTTTCTCGCACAGAGAACAGTACACAGAATATTCTATTTCGACGAAATTATGTTCAATCAAACTTTAAAGATTGAATCGAAAATATTTCTCGAACTAATTTTCCGAATCAAACGCTACTAACGAATTTTGTCACTTGTGAAGCACATTACATCATCTTGAAACCTTCAAAACAATAAACGAAGATCCTTCAACAACTCGACTACAATACAAAATGGATGCTTACTCGCTTGGAAACGACAACCGTCCGCCGATTTTGCAACGAGGCGAATATACCGTGTGGAGAAGCCGCTTCCTAAATTTCATCGCTCTAAAAGATCAAGCTGAAAATCTACTGCAATCTCTTGAAGAGGGACTGGCACAATTTTGGGTCCATGTACCCGGTGACAAAACAGCTACTCCTCCAATTCCACCTTCTAGGCGGCTAAACGAGCCTAGGGAATACTCTCTAGAGGAAAGAGCTCGGGCTAAGGCTGATCTAGTAGCCATGAATACCCTCATGCAGGGCATCCCAACGACATATACAGACAAATTGATAGCCTTTCATCGGCTAAAGGAATGTGGGATGAACTGCATAGGATGATGCAGAGGACGGAAGTTGGCATAAAGGCCAAAAAGGCGAACATTCTCACTGCTTACGACTCCTTCAAAGCAAAGCCGGAGGAGTCTATACGAGATCTACCAAAGGTACCTCACTCTTCTCAATGAGATGAGGAAGATAGAAATAACGAAGACAAATATGGAGACAAACATCGGATTTCTATCTTCACTGCCCGCGGAATGGAAGAAAATATCCACTCAGATTCGATAAAATAAAGATCTAGAGGAGTTGGATGTCCATGTCGTGTTTGACAATCTCGCACAGCATGAGGATGATATCAGCGAGATTCTCAAAGAGCAGAAAGGCAAACAGACCGAAGACACTGTAGCCTTAGTCTCGGAGAAGAGGAGCTCAAGATCAAGAAAGGAAAAGATCGTTAGGCCTCCTTCACCTTCAGAGTCGGAAGAAGAGTCAGACTCCGACGTAGAGCCAAATTTGAAAGCTATAGGAAAGCAGTTAGCTCTCATAGGACAAATGATGAGCAAGAAGTACTTCAAGAAGAAGTCTTCAACCTCAGCCAACAGACTTCGGACTACAAGCTCGAAAAACAAAGAACGTGCACAGAGAGCTCCGAAGCAAGAATCCTAAGGAGGCTAACAAATGCTTCAATTGTGGCAAGCCAGGTCACTTCGCCAGAGAGTGCACTCTTCCGAAGAAAAGAGATGCCAACTACTACTCCAGGAAGCTCCAATTGACGAAACAGAATGAAGCTGGAGTAGCTCTCATGGCTGAACATGACCAATGGCTCGAGGACACGTCGAGTTCTGAAGAAGAGAATCTAGCTCTCATGGCCCGGCTCGGACGCCGAAACATCCAATCGTACGGACGACGACAACGCATCCACTTTGTCAAAAGAGGTAGTCTCTTCTTCCACATTATTGACCATGTTAGAATCATATCAAACACAATATGCTAACATGAAACGTGAGCAGAAAAATATAAAGGAAGTAGAGAATAAACTTAGGAGATCTCAAGAGAAGATAGATAGTCTCGAATCAGAACTTAGGAGCTCTAGTGCGAAATAGAAGAACTTACAAAGAGCCTACATTCTAGAGAGACTAGTCAACCTCATTAGGACAGCATAGTGAAAAGATTAGGGAATTAGAAGATAGGCTAGCAAATAACTACAATTGTTTGGTTAGGAATCTCAACGAGAAAGCCACCTTAAATTGTAGGATAACCGAAGCCCACTAAGATCACTAACTTAGAGGCTGAATTAGAAATATCAAATGCTAAGGTTAGTGAGCTTAGTAAGGAACTAGATGCCTGTCAAGCCGCTAAACTAACAGTAGAAAATAATTATGCTCTCCTAACTGAGGAACGCAAGAAGTTATATATTAAAAACTTAGATGATCTTCTTACGCGTAGGGGACATTTAGAACAGACGATATTCTTAAACAAGCGCAAGGATATAGAGTTCTATAATCCAATAGAAGGCATAGGTTACACTAACCCACAAGTTTTACGGAATAAAGAAATATATGATATTAAGCACATGGGTTTAGCTGCAACCTCACTTAGAAACATTACGGAATCGACATATGAAAATGCTTTCGATTCATCTATTAAACAAGCCTCACACGGGCCTGAGATCCCCTTTGACTACAATGAACTAAATCAAAGAGACAAAAACAGGAAATCATCTCTAACACCCGCAAATGATTTAGTTCAAGTTCTACCTCCTGATTCTCAAACCCACTACGAGAAAGTCAAAAAGGTTAATTATCAAAATTCTCTCTACAAACCCCCTATCATAAAACAGATAGAGGAGTCACAGGCAAAGTTAGATAAAGAACGAGAGAATTTTGAAGCTGAAAGAAAAATTCTTTAAGGAGATGGAAAATCTCAAGGCTTCCTCATCCTCCCAAACTACCTCTCACGCTATTATAAAAAGTTTGAAAAACGAAGAATCGCCTTCGAAAGATCAATAGAGCATTAATAATTCTATTAAAAGTGCTAAGACTAATTTTATTTCACCTGCGTCCACAGGGAGCGTAGGTCCAACACTGAAAACAAAGGCAAGAGTGTCTAATTTGAATGTTTCTAAAAAATGTAGGACCAACACTGAAAACGTAGGACCAACACTAAGATAAAGGAGCCAGTAGATTTGAATGTTTCTAAAAATGTTACTCCTTCTGTTACAATACAAGACACTCGTAATAATAAAAGAGTCATTTCTACGTTCAAAATAATAGCTTCTACTTGTTCACTTCAGCCCATCACGTTTAGAAGCGAAACTTTCGAAATAGGCTCTACCTCAAAATTTTCCAATTATCATTCTGAAACAAATGCTGACCCGTAGGAAACAAGATCCAGCCATAAAGAAAGCTTATGGCGCTGTACATGCCTGTACTCACCTAAGGTATCCCGTAAAGATTGAGTCCCCAAGCACCTTAGGAGATTATCGAAAGAAAAGATCTTTTCCGCGGTCAAACCTTCCAAAGCATTTGTACGTGCTGAAATTAACCTTCCCTGCAAGGTTCAACCCAAATGGGTTCCTAAATCTCCGCCTAGGACGACAAAAGCCAAAAAGGCCAAGTCTCCTATAGAGGCAAAACCCAAACAAACTTCTCCGAAAGTGGAATGGGTTATTAAAACTCCTCCGAATAAAAATTTAGGAATCATTTATGAACCCAACACTAAATCTGCTAATCTGAGAGGACCCATGCTTAAGTGGGTACCTAAAGCTCTCTAATTTGTTTTTGCAGATCCATCATGTATGGTAACTCGACTCTGGTTGCTCCACACACAAGACTGGTAAACAAGAGCTGCTGCGCAACTACAAAGACCGACCAAACGGCAAAGTCAGATTCGAAACAATGACTCAGCTCCATTTCTTGGATTTGGAGATATCATTCTGGAGAATCTGACAATAAAAGAAGTCTCGTATGTCGAAGGCCTCCACCATAACTTGTTCAGCATAGGCCAGTTCTATGACAAAGGGTTCTAGGTGGTCTTTTCATGCTGACCGGTGCAGAATTTTGGATAGTCAGGAAAGAGAACTCCTTCAAGGACTTCGTAAATCCAATCTTTATACGATCAAACCTGACGTCCGTGCGGCCCTCGACAGCTGTATGCCTCATCTCTCAGATTGACTTACACAGGAACAGCCTATGGCATCAACGACTGTCTCATCTGAATATGAAAGCTCTCCAACGTCTTTCTACGAAAAAGTTGGTTCACGGTCTTTCAACTATACTGCTACAAAGGGAGCATCTGTGTTCGGCATGTCAATTGGGAAAAATGAAGCGAGCATCTCATCACGTCAAGCAAATTGCGTCTACTTCTCGACCATTTGAACTCATACACATGGATCTCTGTGGGCCGATGCAGACTCAGAGTATCAATGGAAGAAAGTGTTAGTGATCATTGATGACTACTCTCGCTACACGTGGACAAAGTTCCTACGAACCAAAGATGAGACCGGTGACTTGATTATCAACTTTGTGAACACTACTCAAAATCTGCTGCAACAGACTATTCAAGTTATTCGAACAGACAACAGCAGTGAGTTCAAGAACAACCACCTCAGTGCATTTTATCAGAAACTTGGAATAAGTCAACAATTTTCAGCCGCCAAAACACCTCAACAATGCTGATCCATTCTGGACTTCCACACTTTCTATGGGCTGAAGCAGTCAATACCGCTTGTTTTACCCAAAACAGGACGGTGGTTCACAAACGGTTCAACAAGACTCAGTACGAGATTGTGAATAATAGAGTGTCCAACATCTCATTCCTTAAAGTCTTCGGGTGCAAGTGCTTTGTGGCAAACGACAGAGAGCAACGTGCAAAGTTCGACCCTAAAGCATTCGAAGCAACTTTCGTCGGGTATTCTTCAACATCATGCGTACCGAGTATACATCAAGTCCAGCCGAACAATTAAGGAAAGCTGTTATGTCACTTCCACCGAAGTGGCAGATATGCTTCTAGTCAGTTCAGTCCAGGATCCGTGCCTAACCAGATGGCTCCTGCACAACTCAGTTCAGGACCCGTCTTAACCCGTTGGTTTCTGAAGACAACATCTCAGAACCCGTAATCACTGGTGTGTTGGCACAGAACCAACACAAGATGGCAACAACTTCGAAGTCAACGTCAGAAGAAGCAACGAGACTTGTATTAGACGATTTGGATTCTCTCTTCGAACCAGTATATCGGTCATGCACTACTACACCTACAGTGGATTCCCCACCAGAAGAGACCGACGTACCAAGTTCTTCTCACATCTCTACCCCCTATTCAGAATTGCCACAGAATAACGAAGAACCTACAGTGGTCATCGAGGAAGTATCATCAGAGACAATCGATCCAAGTGCAGTATTTGAACTTCCTCAAACAAATGGTCAATTGGAGACTATAGGAAATCTAGACCCACAGATGGCTGACGCATCGACTTCAGCCTTGCCTCATGAGCGCAAGTGGACTAGAGGTCACCCGGTTGATCAGATAATTGGCGATCCTTTGGATGGAGTGAGGACACGTCGTCAACACAGTCTTTTCAGCTGCTTTCTGAGCCAAAACTAGCCTACTAAGTTAGCAGACGCACTACGAGACCCGGATTGGACAATTGCGATGCAAGAGGAAATCAACAATTCGAACGTCTTCAAGTGTGGACCTTGGTACCACGTCCACATGGGAAAACATAGTCGAAACTTAATGGATATTCAAAAATAAGAAAATGAAGATGGTGAAGTGATCCGGAACAAAGCAAGGCTAGTTGTGAAGGGATACAATCAACAGGAAGGCATCGACTATGACGAGACATATGCTCTTGTTGCCCGAATCGAAGCTATCTGCCTTCTCCTGGCTTATGCGGCTCACAAAGACTTTAAAGTCTATCAGATGGATGTTAAGACCGCCTTTCTCAATGGCGTGTTAAAAGAAGAAGTCTACGTCGCTCAGCCGGAAGGCTTCGTTGATCAAGAACATCCCGATCACGTCTATCGCTTGGACAAAGCTCTCTATGGACTAAAATAAGCCTCACGTGCTTGGTACGATGTCCTGAGTGAATTCCTCGTGAAGTCTGGATTCATACGAGGAACGATAGACACAACCCTCTTCATCAAATGGCAAGACAAAGATCTGATGGTCGTTCAAGTATACTCGACGACATCATCTTCGGATCAACTAATCCACGGCTTTGCACGAAGCTCGGAGATCTAATGAAAAGCAAGTTCGAGATGACTCACATGGGAGAGATGCAGTTCTTTTTAGGACTACAAATCAGGCAACTCGAAAATGGGATTTTCATCAGTCACACAAAATACATCAAGGATATTCTGAAGAAATTCCATCAAGACCAGAGCAAGCCTCTGAGCACTCCTATGTCACCAAGCTGCAAGTTGGATGCCGATCCCTCCGGCAAGTCGGTCGACATCACATTGTATCGCAGCATCATTGGATCTCTTCTCTACCTCACTTCGAGCCGGCCGGACATCATGTTTGCCACCTGCTTATGTGCCCGTTTTCAAGCCGATCCCAAATAATCCCATATGCTCGCGGTCAAAAGGATCCTGCATTACCTTAGGGCACTTCTACCCTTGGCTACACTGACACTGATTATGCAGGTTACCGAATGGATAGGAAAAGCACGTCCGATGGCGCTCAATTTCTAGGCGAAAAGCTGGTCTGCTGGTCATCCAAAAAGCAGAATTGTGTGTCAACTTCGACGGCCGAAGCGAAATACGTTGCTGCCGCCAGTTGTTGCTCCCAGATGCTGTGGATGTGGACATAGCTTCGCGACTATGGGTACAATTTAAATAATATACCCATATATAGTGATAGTCAAAGTGCCATCGCTATTACTTGCAATCATGTTCATCACTCACGCACAAAACACATAGATATAAGATATCACTTTATCATAGATCACGTTGAAAAAGGCACTATAGATATGTATTTTGTGAACACGGAATTCCAACTAGCCGACATTTTCACCAAGCTTTGGATGAAACGATTCCAATTCCTTGTCGGAAAATTAGGCATGTTGAATCTCCCGTAATATGTGCATTACCTGATCTTCTGTGCTATCACATGCTCTATTCTATATGTTTTCCATGCTTATTTGTCTTTATCTTGCGTGATATCAAAAAAAAAAAAATAATAAATAAAAGTAATAATATAATATATAAAAAAATATAATATAATAGGGTATGACGAAATCCTTTGGATGCTTTGATCTAAAGTCACTTAGAGATTTACCCCGACATGCGATCGATTTAATTGCTTAATTTTGTCAGTCTAAGTCGCATTCTTGTGTCTAAAAGGTCATTTGGTTGCTCCACTAGACACAAAGTCACATTACATATGTGAGGATTCAAGCCTTTTTCTTTCTTTGGATCTAATTCTCGAGTGAGTCACACATCAATAACTTGTCTTACTAGTGATACTTGGTTTCATACTCACCTTGCTTTAGATCGTTAGGAAAATGATAAGGGCGCTTAGGATATTCCTCACTCGGCCTTATATAGTTTTTCCCTCACATTGACCCATAGTCATCCACTTTGAGCCTTCTCCGATGTCCTTTTCTTCCTTTGAACTCATTCCCAGCCTTCAACCGTTTTCTATACTCTTCGGATGATTGTTCAAACGAGAAAAAGGAGGGGGAGAAAACAAAAAAATGGGGATGATGACAAAAGAAGGCATTGCTCAACGCGCAAAAATCAAACCAAAGGAACCTGCCTTCCGACTATCTTGTAGAAAGTGGCATGGTTCCTACTGTGAACTTCCAACGATAATCGCGTACGCTCGTCAGAACGGCTGGAAGAGGAGCACCACGAAGTGAACTTCTCCAACGATAATCCGGTCTTACATCGGGAAACGAGAAGAGGAGCGCAGCCTCGGGTACGAATTCCATAACCGTGAACTTTTCCAAATAGATAGTCTCTGAAACCTCTATAGGGATTAAGAGAAGAGGAGCACGGTATCGGCCCGTGAACAAACAAGAAGAACTTTGCCTATGATAATCTCCTATAGCCTCGTGGAGAAGCGGAGCTTCAGCTTGAGCATAACATAAAAAGGGATAGTTCTTAAAAGAAAAAGAGGGAGAAAGGTTTGAAAAGAAGAAAGACGCCGAAAAGAAAGGAGACGGACATAGAAATGGAAGATAACGAAGAGTAAGCTCACATTCCTCTAAATTCCTTCCCTTCTAAGTCCCTAGCCAAACTAAAACCCTTACACCCCTTTGATTCCAATCGACGGCCTCTTGCTTAGGTGAAATGATTAAAAATGCCTCGATCACAGGTAAATTGACTTAAAAAGTGCTTGTGTTGACTTGAGTGATATAAATATACAAATCCCAAGTTAGAAATTATTGAGTGCAAGAGCGAACCTAGTGAGAGTTGTCGAAATGGACCAGTGTACGAACTTAGGACTTTAGTTTGACGACATGACTTGACGGCATTTTCTTCTTTCAAATGTCTCAAAATTATAGGTGTAGCGATTGATCGAAGCAAAATAATCTGACCACATACTATAATAATAGTAAAATATATAAATAAACTAAAATATAAATATATATATATATATATATATATATATACTTCACACATTTTGACATATGTTTCATATGCGTTGATTGAATAAACGCGAATTTCTTTAGTGTGTCGCACATTCTAAATGTAATTTTAGAATTGCATTGGTACTGAATTGTTATCCTCACACAATATTATAAGTACATGTTTTCGGGGACCATGTATATGTGCTTAATGAGTAAATTTGTGTGTTATATGCTCGCGACTTGAATTGATTTCATATGCTTGCATACTTAGTCAATTCTTACGCATTATTTGAGGGGGAGCAAATATAAAAATCGTGCATTAGCTCCAAATATTCTTGACGTTTTTCTCTAAGCGTTTCAGATTCCTTCAAACAAAATTACGGAGCGAGACGTCGACACTAAAAGGAAAGGAGCTAGTCACAGATCAAATATTTCATGCCTAAAATAATTGTTGATTAACTCCATTATTTCTAACATCTTCCTTCTAAGTGGTACAGATTTTTAATTTCTGCCATGGAATCAAGATGTTACTACACGGAAAATACAGGGAGTTATTTGCATTTATTTTAATTCTAAGGGCGAGCCTTACAATGTAATTTTAATAGAAATAGGGGTCAATCTGTAAATTTTAGAAGTACTCACAATCGAGAAACTAGATAGAAGACTTAATTCACGATCATAAGTTTCTCGATCGTAAACAGTGTTGGAAACGATTTTGATTGGCCACGATAATTTGCGATCGAAAAATTTGAATTGAGAAGCAATTTTCGAATCAAAAGTTTCTCGAGCGCAAATAGTAATGGGTCTGATCCATTTAATCGCAAAACGTCCGATCGCAAACCCAACATTGATTTACAGCGAGTTATTAAAAGTTCACTTTTTGTCAGTCGAAAAACTTTTTCTCACGCAACCCTAATCGCAAAAAATCTCTCTCGCGAAAAACTTTCACAGACAGCTTAAATTTCTCAATTATCTTTCGATTTTCAACACCAAACTGTCTGTTTAAGGTAGAAATGAGATTCTTTTAACTTTTGCGTGTGATTTACATTCGTTAGCATCTGCATTTTGAAGTATTTCGCATGTTTAGGCTTAGATTTTCGACTGTTCTCCAAATCTGAGAAAACTGTAACTATTTTGTAGTGATTTAGGCTTGATTTTGAGTTCTATCTGAATTAATGCCTGCACTTAAGATAGTTTCGATATTCTCTATGAATCTAGTAGAATAAGTCATCGGAAAATCTGAATCTTCGACTAAAATTTAAGTCTGGATAAAACTGGGCTTTTTGAATGTTTGAAGCCATCGAAGAACTTTATCGGTCGCAAACAGTCTTAAATGAATTCCGATTTAATTGAGATATTGTTTGTATCGAATTAGTTTTTCGATCGATAAAATTCTGATTTAGTCGCTAAGATAGAAGATTTTGACCGAAAAAATATTTACCATCGAGAAATCTAATTAGGATTTTTGTGAGCGAAAAACTTAAGCACTGAATAGACAATTTAGATGCAAATTTTATCGAGCGTAAAACTTACTATCGCAAAATAGAATTTTCGATTTAATCTCAATTTGGTCGCAAAAATTTAGCAGCGAAAAATTAATTTCTCAACGCTTAATTTTTCGATCGTAAAATTCGCCGCATAGGACTTGATTGATCGAAAAATTTCTCAACGATTGACTTAGTCTGTCGTTGACTAATTTCTCGATAGAAATTTATCGCAGCGAAAAATTTTACTTACAATCGAAAATCACACACCGCTCGACAAATTTCAAATCGAAAAATTTTATTCAATCGAAGAAAATTTCTCGACAGTAAATTTACCTGAGAAATAATTTCTCGATCGTAAATTTACACGGAATTTTTCTCGATCGTAAAATTGATCGACTACAGTCTCGATTTCAACTTCAACACTTAGAAAATTTTTCTCTAAGTCTTTTATACTGTAGCGAACATTAGCAAATAAAATTTTCTCGATCGAAAAATTACACGGAGACATTACAATTGAAATCAATGCATAGGAAATCAATTTGAAAACCAATTTTATCGAGCGAAAAATTTCTCGGCATGAATAGTGACCTTACATGCGGAGAACATCCCTCAGCTACCTCCCGGAGGAAACTATCAGCCGCCAAGGCTAAAGTTCTTCCATAACCCACGGCTCACGGACTTGGACCAACCGTCGATGCCGATTCCACTCAACCTACTCAGGCTCGCTGACGCCGCGGGAGCTGAGTATCAGATATTCTGCCGGGAACACAATTTAACGGAGCAAATGATCAAAGGGCCCCCGGCTAGATTACCATGTGAGCCCTCCCCAACCAGAACACTAACCAAGCCCTGACGACACGATGATAGATGTTGTCGCTCAGGAGCTTCAACAAGAGTCTCCCTTGGTCGAAGAGCCAATGCCAGACGTAGATGATACCTTGATAGACGTCGTGGCTACGGAGATGGCGCTCGAGGCTCCTGCATATGAATATCAAGTGGAAGTGCCCATATATATAGGCGTGCTCGAAGAAACCATTGAGGAGGTTCTTCAACCAGTAGCACAGCCCGAGGTCGAAATGGGGCAGAGCTCTCTTCCACTGGTGACGGATCAGGCATTGGAGAACGTCGATCGAGACCTTACTCCTCACACCGCCACCCCGTCTGACGAGGAAATTAGCCTGATAATGAGGACTCCTAGAAGACTTAGCATTCAGTTGGAGTCGCTCTTCCCGGCCGTCACCACTGCGCCAGACACTATGCTGACCACATCTACTAGTGTTGTTGGCACATCGCTCAATCTTGAACCGCAACCAACTCTAGTGGTGTCTGGTTCGCAGGCGCAACCTGAGCCTGCCATAACACTCATAGAGGCGAATCCTCTGGATTCAACTCGAGGATTGGGTGGAAGTCTCATACAGTCACAACCTCAAGTGACTGTGAGCCAACCTGAAGAGTCGGTGTCTACTCAAGGGCTGATAACAGGCGACATCAATCGTACTGGTCCATCCGCGGAGGCGTCCGCCCCCTTTGTGACGGACGAGCAGTTCTAGGCCGCTCTCTCTGCCGCTGTATAGCCCATGGAATAAAAAATCACGGAGAGAGTACTACAAGCAATCGAGACATCCCGAAGAGATACCGGGAAAGCACCTGTCTCAGAAGGCCCTTGGTCATAAACCAATCCCACAGCTCGACAACACACACCCACCGACCCTTTAGCCACTTCCTCCATCCTTGTCAACCCATACACTGTACCTATAACCGAGCTCCACGACATATTCCTCGCCCGCTTGATCGGCCTTTCCATCCGATCGCCGCAAGAAGAATCCCTTTATCGGCGATTGGTGGATCACCCTGAGCCACCGACGGACACTTGCCGAGGCCAAAGCTCCCACTCACGGCACAGACATGACGATCCTGACGATCAGGACCATCATGAGGGGGATAAGAGGCCAAGGACATCCACAAGTGGCCAAGGACAAGGCTCGGGCGCTACGCAGACAAGCTCTGGAGCTGCTGAAACCCAAAACCAAACACAAATCACCCACACCATGCACAGCACAGCCACTCTACCAAATATCGACCCACCAACCTTTACCCTACGGACGCCTCCGCCCACACCGCCGATCTACTCAAGCCCCTTGCTTCCGGAAGAAGAAGCAAGTGCAGCAATGCTTGTGGCCCTAGCTGCTACCCAAGCTACTCCCTCAGTCGCTCCAGACCAACCGGGCCCCTCAGGACATGGCGTCAATCGACACGAGGTCCTAGATAAATACATCTTCGAAGGACAGTGGATGACCCATTCCATGCCCGAGGAGCATCAGAGACAACGGCTTCAGGACGTCTGACACTTCTTACAACAAGCATCCGTGGACCTCATTATCATAGAAGACGACGAACTTCTGGAAGGTGAAGACTACCAAAGAGTCATCCCAAGGCTACCAGAGTTGATCGCACAACGAGCGGTGTCCCCCACCAGACAGATGCCAGGGATCATTCGGATCGACACGCCATGGGAAAATATTCGAATAGAGATACCCTTCCTTGAAGAAGTCAGGAAAAATATTTGGAGGTCACCAGATAAAGTCAAGAAGCCGGATGAGTTCGAGCTGAGAGGGATCTCTCACTGGGATCAGCAGAAGAGGATGACTTATCTATGGATGCTGACCCAACTAGGACCGGACGTAAGGCTGGGGATTCTGGAGGAACGACTGAAGAGTCATTTCAAGGAACTCTCCCAGATATGCCAACTCCTCAGTGTCTACTGTGCAAAAAGAGGACTTTCAACACCTCACTACGTTATTGAGCGAGTGGACAGAACCCGAGAGGGACTAAGAGAGAGTGACCTTCCGTATCTCCCTGCCGACGAGGTACAACCTCTATCAGCTGTACGTGGAGAAGTACAAATGTCCTCAAGGATTCATCAAGAATGAAGGCCTCAAAGGGCTTTACCGCTTCATGATGCGACAAGTCAAATACTTTGCCGCGCACGACCTTCAGATGGCTCTGGAGAACAACATGAAGAAGGTCAACATGGTCGAACCACTCAACAAAGGACTTGAGATCGAAGGGCTTCCAAGCAATCATGTGCACATCAGCTCGGTCCTAGGCATCACCTACAACAATCCAATTGCCAACAAGACTAGGATGATGCTGAAGACATAGATTCATAAGTTTTGCGACGGAACGCTCAAGGTCGTCAGGAGGAACATCGAGCAGAGGTTGGAAGAAATCAATCGAGACACTATGCTGAGGATCCACCGGTTCGTGAGAGAGCAGCCGCTCCTGATGGAATTGCTGGATGACATCGAGGAGCGCCTGAAAAGCTAAGTGAAACGGTTAGAGATTATGAGTATGCGCTGGGCTTGCGCAGATCGTACTACGCCCGACAAGGACGAACAGCGCGGAGACGCAATCAAGCACAAAGGGGGAGAATGTAGAATACCATTTCGAATTGTGCTTGATTTTATTAGTCGTTCTTGTAATTTGGGGCGTTTTGTATAGTAGTCCTTAGATTATGACTAGTTTGATATTTATACCAAGCTTGTTTGGTATAAATACATGTAAAGCAATTGAGCTGAATAGAGAAAGTTTTGGAAATTGATCCGAAAGGCTTGCAATTCAATTTCTAGAGAGAGAAACAATAGTAACTTTCTCACTCTACTCGAATTCTCTCTCTCGATCTTCATTTGAGTTTTTCGATCGATTCTAAATGTCAATCATTATCATCGAATTACTTAGAATTCATGCCTAGGATCTTAGAGTTGTTAATCAAAGGACCTAACAAAGCCCTTATCCCATTTCCCGAATATTTTTCGTCCTTTCTAAGCCAGAGCCAAAATAAAATCCTTCGAAGTTCCTTTGATTCCAAATCAACATTCTTTCGCTTAGGTGAAATGACTAAAAGAGCCTCGATCACAGGTAAATTAACTTAAAATTGCTTGTGTTAGCTTGAGCGATATAAATATATAGAAATCCCAAGATAAAAATAATTGAGCGCTAGAGCGAACCTAGTAGAGTTGTCGAAATGAACTATTCTATGAACTTAGGACTTTAGATTGTCGACATGACTTGACGGTATATGATCTTTCCAATGTCTTGTGAAATTTTAGGCGTGAAGAGGCTAAATTGTCCAAATTGCATGATACATGTTTGGTACTTGCAATTGATTTTATGTGTTTCCATGATACATCAATTGTGATGCATTATTTGATGGGGAGTATATACAAAATAAATGTTTTAAGCTCCAAACTTTTTTGATGATTTCCTCAAAGTGTTGCAGAATTTTTTCGAGGACACTCAATAAGGGGGACTTCATGATTCTTCATGATATGGAGCTAACGCCATTGGTATAAAAACAGGGGGAGCCTTATTGAAATTACTTATTTATTAACTCTAACATTTTGGAAGTTTTGCTCTAAGTAATGCAGATATTTCACGAAATTCCGATGTGGAGCCAGATGTCACTGCTCGAAATCTCAGGGAGTTATTCGCATTCAATTTTAATACATATTGGCTTAAATTTGTCGTTATTAGCTACATTAGGGTTAGTCTGAAAACTTAGGAAACTTACAATCGAAACCTGGATAGAAAATGCAATTTTTGACCCTAAGTTTTTCGATCGTAAATAGATTTGGGCTCGTCTAATCAGCCAATTCAGAGAAGTCACAGCAGTCGAAAAACCCTTTAAACACGCATAAATCGCGAATCAAGAAATTCAAAGTCATTCAAAATTCTCTTGCAAAAATACTACAATAAAAGACGAACTTCAAAATCTACTAAATCTCTTATTTTTTTTAACAGATTTTCGTCTTTCTAAGGAAGAATCGACGTCTATTAGATGATTGCGTGTCTTTAATCTTGATTTGCATCTATAATGTGTGATTTTTCACGTGATTCAGTGTTAGGATTCTAGTTTTTAAAATGTTCGAAAAAAACGTAGGCTATTTTGCAGCGATTTAGACCTTTAATGTGTTTATCTTGTTCGATTTCTGCAGTATGTGAAAGCTTTGATGTTCTCTATCAGTCTGGTAGTATAGAGTTTCGATAAATCTTGCTTTAGAGTTCAAATCGATGTTTCGACCAAACTGGGTTTTAAAGGTTTAACGCAGTCGAAAAACTTTCTCGATCGCAATAGTTTCAAGTGAATTTTGATTTTGATTGAAATATTGTTTGCATCGAATAAGATTCTCGATGGCAAAATTTTGACTTAGTCGACAAGTTAGACGACAAATATCTACTTACCATCGAGAATTCTAATTAGAATTTTATGCGAGAAAAAAATTAAAGAGTGGACTAGTTAAATAGATGTAATTTAATCCGAGTGTAAAACTTAACATCGCAAATAAGATTTTCGATTTCATTTTATTTCAGCCGTAATTGTAGCGACGATAATATTAATTTTTCTATGCTCAATTTCTCGATCGTAAAATATGCAGCTAAGGATTTAATCGATCGAAAATTTTCTTGGCGATTAACTTAGTTTCTCGCTGGAAATTTTTCAATCGACAAATCTCGCAGCGAATACCTCACTTAGGATTGATAATCATTCATCGCTCGACAATTTCAAAACGAAAATTTTTATTCTCTCGAGAAAAATTTTTTGCTAGTAAGTTTACCTGAGGAAGTTTTTCTCGATCGTAAATTTACGCGGAAATTTTTGTCATTTAGAATTTTTCTTAAGTCTATATAACTATAGCGAATACATTCTTCGATCGAAAATTCAAACGGAGACTTTCTTTAGAAATCATCACTTAATTCAAATTGAAAACTCAATTTTTCGAGCGAAAAGTTTCTCGGAGTGAATAGTGGTGTTCAACACTTAGAATATTTTTCGACAGAAACTTTATATGCATTATATAAAATGTCGAAATATCATTATGTCTTTAATAGTCACTTCCTATGACCTATGTGCAACTTACATATTTCAATTGCAAATTATCAAACGTGCTATGAAATGATAGACTATTATGGTTTGAAAATCAAATTTCGACTCAATTTAAATTTTTTACTAATGTTTTGTTTCTCTAATTTAATTTCAGATGGCTAACTATCAAGTATATGACCATGTCTACGACCATAACCTGTATCTCAGCGTACAGGACACAAATTTTCAACTCGATCTGACGACATTTCGATGTCCAGCGAGATAATGGTTTCGATACCTCAAGGCCATCCCCTTTGGCACGCACTCACGATGACGGCATCAGTCCCAATCGTCTACCTCCAACAGTTCTCGAGACGCACCAAGAGTCCCGTAGTTGAAGGAGCTTACGGTTTCACTACGGTGATCGGGATGAGGCATATCTATATGAACAAGAACGACTTTGGGCTCGTCCTCGACCTACCTTTCAGCCAAAATACGACCCATTGCCAACTGATGCGGCGATTGTACAAGATTTCTTACACATGGGGTACCGACCGCCGCTCAGCTAGCGCAAGTACAGAGCAACGGGATCCCTCATCCTTAGAAAACACTTTTTGGAACTATCAACAAGTGCCTGTCGCCAAAGCACGCTGGGTTTGACAGAGGCAACGACAACATACTTCGCATCTTCCACGGCATTGCGTTCTCCCAATATTACAATTTTGCGCAGCTTGATCTGGAATGATCTTACAGAACAGATCCGATAGAAGGAGAACAAGTGATTGAAGAATGTGCGGTATGCGAGGTGGTTCTCGGTCATCATCGATCAACTCATGGAGATCCACGAGAACATTCCTTGTCTGCCTCCAGGTGGAGACTACCAACCACCCGGCTAAAATTCTTCCACAACTCCAAGCTCACGGATCTAGATCAGTCGCCGATGCTGATCTCTTTTGAGCTGCTCCGTCCCGCCGATCCCACGGGAGATGTGTACCGTTTGTATAGTCGGGGAAATCATTTAACAGAAACAACGATTAGAGGACCCCCGACAGACTTTGCAGTGAGCCCTCAACAACAAAACCACAGCCCTAAGGCCGAGTTGATAGATCAAGTGGCCCAGGAGCTGAAAGTGGAGACTACCGCCCAGGACCTTGACGCCATGCTAATCGACCAAGTGGCGCAAGAGTTGAAAGTCGAAGCTCCAGTCGAAGAACTAGGAGCTGAAGTGCCTATCCATGTCCGCATGTTTCAAGGATCTAGTGAGGATATCCTTCAACAGGAAGCACAGCCCGAAGCAGAAACGGGGCACATCCCCACTTCAACAGGCTACAACGCCTGAGACCGAGGCTCCTCGACGATTCAATCCAATGAGCCTCTAGTGACAGAACAAGCCTGTGAGGATGTTGATCGTGAACTATCACCTCACACGGCCCCCATCGGACACCGAGTCAGCTGAGGAGATTCGATTGATAAGACAACCTCCCACACGTCAACTTCTATCCACCAAGCTCATCTCCCACGTTGTCACTCTTACATCAGACTCGGTGATGGTTACCTTTCCAAGGGCCGAGGATCCTTCTTCGCTCAATCTTGAGCCACAGCCCGACCCCTCCGCGTCAGTCGTGGTCGAGGTTCAGACACCGCCTACTACCGGCCATGATGTAGCGACCCTAGCCATCGCTACCATTTCTAGCCTTGTCTTACGTGCCTAACTACGTATTTAGTTAGAAGAATATGAAAATGCGGAATAAATTTTTCCTTTTTTCATAAAGGAACGTCGTTTCGTTACATGCCAAAAGAATGCTTCCAAACTTTCTAATTACATTCGAGTTCTATCTACATGTGTCGTGTATATTTGTGCAGCAAAAGATCATATGCGCCCGACCTCACAGGTCATCATCCACGTACACACCACCCCCAAAAGACGCTCGGAAGCTTCAAAAGACTGCCATGCCGGCTAGGCGATCACGTACCATGATCAGACGAACCTACAACACATAAAACGTGGGATGAGCTTATATAGCCCAGTAAGTGAAAACTTATGCATGCGGTGCCGGTGTTATGACTTGCAGCATATGCGGCAATGTTCATTAATCCTCACAAAATCATGTCATGTCTTGTCTTGTCTTGTCTTGTCTTGTCTTGTCTTGTAGGATCCCTAATACACGTCTTGTCTTGCACGTGTCTAGTCTTGTAAGTCCTCGACAAATCTTGCTACGAGGGGATTCGCCCGATTACACGTCTTGTCTTGCACGTGTCTTGTCTTGACACCGGTGACATAGAAAGTCTCCTCGTAGCAGTAGAAGAGCCGTATTACACGTCTTGTCTTGCACGTGTATTGTATGGTAATCGGTGATAAACTAACATTAGCAACTATTTGTCGCGCCCCGGCGGTCATGCATAATACATGTCATGTCTTAAAATGCTCGTGAGACTCGTGTATGCCCGTGAAATGCATGTATGAAATGCCAAATGACTTGTCGTGCCATGTCATGTAAGTGAAGTTCATGTCATGTAATGAATGACATAAAATCATAGAAGCACATACCCACGTAAATAATGCGCACATAATTCTATGTGTTGTAGTTGAAAAATCCCACTTACCTGGCGTCCATAGGTTACTAGCTACTGATCTGGTGAAGTTGTTAGTCCCTATTCCGAAGCATAAATTGTAACGTCAGTGTACCGTCTAAATTCATTTCCTACGTGTTAGAACATCTTACTTAGCGCTATATTTTGAAAGGAACTAGTGACTCGTGAACTGCACTTACCTAGTGAAATTATTTTAGATTTATAGCTCGTGACATTTGGAGGACCCGTGCAATTCTTATCTCATATGGGTCGTGAAATGACGTTCATACGAAACTTGAATTCGTAAAAGACTTAACCTATTCTTATTTTGCGAATTCATCTAGCTAATAATCACATAAGATTCGCGAGTCCTAATAACCCGTGAAATACTTAGCACAAGTGACGCAAACTCCATTCACTTTCCTCTCCCAATTCGCGAAATGGCACCTAAAGGACTCGCGAAATTGGATTCGTGATCAATATTAAATTCGTCTATTTTCATGGAAGCTCGAGTTCGCAAAGTCGTACCTTAGTTCGTGGAATTAAATTCGTGAAATGTCTCGCTAGCTTATGATTCGCGAATCAACGCTACACTCTTTTGATTCGCGAAATGTTCTAATTCGCGGAAATAGCTTGTAGTTCGCGAAGTCTCACGTGGATTCGCCAAACTTCAGTTCGCGGTTTACTTGGGTTCGCGATTTTTGGATTCGCTGAGTTGATTCGTGAAATGGCTCGCTAACTTGCATGGAGTTCGCCAATTTTTTGGGTTCACGAACTATTTTCATGAATTCGCCAAGTTTACAGTTTGCGAATTAGGGTTCGCCAGCCTCTCGACTCGTGAAATTCCGTGGTTCGCGAAATAACTGGCCAAGTTCACCTTGATTCGCAAAGTTGAGTCCGCTTAGTCCATTATGCATTATATTATTATTTTATTTCTTGCTTTGTGAATCCCCTCATTAAAACCTTAGAATTTGTAACATGCACCTCACTCATAGCTCGTGAAGTTCTTATTAATATTATTTTCTTCTCTTTACAAAATCCCATGTGGCTCATAATAATATTATTTTATTTCAATACTTGTTCACTACTCCCCACAAAAATTCGCCACTTGCAATACATATTGTTTTATTCCTATATTTATAATTCTTGCCTTCTTCCAAACTCACACTCCAATCATTGCCTATGTATAATTATTAATTAACACCTCACCCTAAGAGGTCTAGCTTATAATATTATTTTATTGTCTAAAGTTTCGTGAACTTCCCATATGCACATACAATTTGCCAAAGTTTTCATGATTCATAATACTATTATTTTATTCCCTCTTGTATGGTACAATTGTTTTATTCCCACACCTAGCTAAGTCTATATCCACCAAGTTCATGACCCTATGTACCATATAGTGTTACTTTATTCCTTTAAGTTACGTGATATTCCATACATGCACAACTCCCAATACCCTTATTTCATGAAATTCATTGACTAGTCTACACTTTGCCAAGTTATCTTGCCAAATTGAATTCGCCAAATTCCTACTTTGACTTCGCAGACTACCTACTGATTCGCCAAATCTTCTTTTTTAATTCGCAAAGTCATATTTCGCGAAGTCCTATCTTGTCTTCTTCCAATTCACAAAGTCTAATTCGCTAAGCGGCATCATTCGCATCATAGGATTCGTCACGCATCATGGACTCGCCAAACTCCCGAGTTCGCGAAATATCATTCATGAAGAATTCTAATTCGCGATACAACTTTAAGCACTTCAATTTCGTGAACTCTATGACTACTCTTCTCCCTCAATTTGCAAAACATCAAGGTTCGCCAACTAGGGTTCGATTCGCGAACCCTTAAAACACTTCCAACATCTAAAAGTTTTTTGGGCTTCGATCAAAAGGTGTCTCTTTTCTAAAAATCGTATGTCTCATATGAACTTCAAATATCCACTAGGCCTCGAATGAATTCTTATAAGCTTCAATCATGCATATGACTAAATACGTTGATTCCTTAACAAAATCACTATTAACCCTGAGAATTACCGAATCCTCAATCACAAGAGTTTCTTTTTAAGAATAAATAACGTCTCACATTCGAGCCCTTTAAAATTCGAACATGATTGAAAGTAAAAGTTAATGAATCTTTCGTGACCTTTAATATTTCTAAAGTACTAGAACATTAGATAAAATTAGTATGAGGAGATATATACCCCTTTCCAAAGCATTTTTCTTCTTCCTTAAGATAGTTTTGAGCAACTTGGATGCGAGGGTCTTGTCCCAACTCTCTTTGTCTCCTTCGTTCCTTCTTTCTTCTTTCTATACTCCACGTCCTTCGTGTAAGATAATTTCTTAAGCTTTTGGTTTCTTAAATGTGAAGGTTTAGATATTTTCTACCAAGGTAGGTGGGTGAGGCATTGGTTAACGTGATTTGCCCTTGATTTAAGGAAGCTTGTTTCCTCGGGTTTATCTTTAATGTTTTGGGCCAAAATTGAGATGCTAATTGGGCCTTATTTTATTAATTGTAGATTCCCAATAGGTTTGGGTCACTTTATTTAAGAAATATATTATTTTAGAACCAAGACTTGGGCTTAAATTTGGATTAAACCTAGTCCATTTATCGTTATAGCCAAAATTTTCTACCCACGCTACTTTTATTATTCCAATCTCCCTTATTTAATATTTCCGCAAAATTCCTACTATCTTAAATGTCACAAGAGCACGAAAATTTTAAATGCACACTATTCCATAGAATTCACAGAAGCACAAAATTAGTGCACAACAATTCCCAATCATCGCGTGAGCACATAGTCACGTGCACAAAATTCATGTAATCGCCTAAGCAAATAATTAGTGCAAAATTCCTAAACCACATAAGCACATAATTCCTAAATCACCTTGGCATAAAATGCGTACGCTAAATTTATTGGCCATACTAGCTTACGGGCACCCGGGCATTACACATGATCTCCAAAGATCTGATACGCAAGTTCAGTCTGATCTTGCAACAACACCTGTAGATGCGAATCTTGTAGATTCAAATCGAGGATTGGGTGGAAGTCTCGACCTGTCACAACCTCAAACGACAACGAGCCAACCCACTGAGAAGGTGATCACTCAAGGGTTGTCAATAGGCGACACCAGTCATCCTGTTCCATCTACGTAGGCGTCTGTCCCTTTTGTGACTGAAGAACGACTCAAGGCCGCTCTCTCTGAAGCATTAAGTTCTTTTGAGGGAGAGCATGCGTATGGCAATCGAGACGTCCCACCAAGATCGAGGGAGCACCCGTCTCAAAGCCAACTTCATCACAAGCTAACCTCCCGCCACCACAACCCACACCCACCGACCCTCTCAGTAAGTCCATCCATATCAACTCGTGCACCGTACCCCTTAGCGTACTCCACGTCATCCTGCTAGCCCGCCTTATTAGTCTTACCAACCGGAAACCTCAAGAAGAATCTCTCTTCCGACGTCTGGTGGACTATCCTGACCACGGACCCAAACTTGCCGCAGTGAGGACTCTCGCTCCAAACGCCGACATAACGACCCGAATGACTAGGATTATCCTGAGGTGTACAAGAGCCGAAGACATCTACAAGTCGTCAAGGATTAGAACAAGGCCATCAGGCTCAGCACAAGAAAACACTGGAGCCGCTGAAACCTCACAACCCATTACACAAACAACCACCACGCACCGCACCACCCAAACTCTAACTCAAATTGAACAATCAACCTTCAACCTAGGGATGCCTCCACTCACACCATCAACAACCTTCAGAAGCCCCTTGCTTCCGGAAGAAGAAGCAAGTGCCGCAATGCTCGTGCCTGGTAGAAACTCAAGGATCTATTAGCTCGACCGCTCCAGACCTGTCGGGAATATCAAGAAGTGGAGTCAACCCACACGAGTTCCTCGACAAATACATCGACCCACAGCGCATGACCTTCAAAGATAGAGACTCAAGGCCGTTCGACACTTCTTACAACAAGCTTCGGTTGACCTAGTCTTGACAGTAGTCGAAAAACCTCAGGAAGGTGAAGATCATGAGCAAATTCCTCCAATGCTTCCTGAGTTAATTGTTCAACGAGCAGATTCTCCTACGAGACTAATGCCAGGGTCTGTTCATATCGACACGCCATGGGAGAATATTAGGATTGAAATCCCATTCCTTGAGGAAGTTCGTCAGCACATATGGAGGTCAACGGACAAAGTCAAGCAGTTGAACGAGTTCGAGCTCAGAGGCATCTCTCACTGGGAACAGCAGAAGAGGATGACTTATCTTCGGATGCTAACCCAACTTGGACCTGATATGAGGCTGAGGATTCCAAAAGAACAATTGAAGAGTCATCTCAAGGATCTATCTCCAATTTGTCAGCTGCTAATTGTCTACTGTACCAAAGGCAATCTTCCAACTCCTTGCTATGTCGTAGAACGGATAGACAGAACTCGAGAAGAGCTAAGCGAGAGCGACCTACCTTACCCCTGCTGAGGAGGTGTACCATCTCTACCAGCTGTATGTAGAGAAGTACAAGGGTCCTCAAGGCTTTATAAGAAAGGACTCGAGGGACTCTATCGGTTCATGATGCACCAGGTCAAGTACCATGCCGCACATGACCTCCAGATGGCTCTGGAGAGCAATATAAAGAAGGTCAACATGACCTCTCCGCTTAACAAAGGACCTGAGATCGAAGAGCTTCCCAACAATCACGTGCACATAAGCTCGGTGTTAGGAATCACCTACCACAATCCAATTGCCAAGAAGAATAGGTTGATGCTGAAGACTGAGATACACAAATTCTACGACGGGACACCCAAGGTCATCAGGAAGAATACAGAGAAGAGATTGGAATAAATCAACCGAGAGACCATGCTGGAGCTTCTTAGGTTCGTGAGAGAACATCCGCATCTGATGGAACTACTTGAAGCCATCGAGGAGCGTTTGGAGCTGAGAGACACTCTAGGAAACTACGAGCATGTGCTGGGCTTGCGCATGTCAATGCCCGCGAGGACAGATAGCGCGAAGGGCAATCAAGCACAAAGGAGGAGAATTTAGAATATATGTTTTAGTTTTGCTTCAATTTCATTAGTTGTCCTTGTAATTAGGGGCTTTTATTATATTTGTCCTTAGATTAGGACTAGCTAGTTATTTATACCAAGTTTGTTTGGTATAAATACAGCTTAAAACAGAAAATTATTGATTTCATCTGAAGGGCTGCCACTCCAAATTCTAGAGAGAGAAACAGCAGAATCTTCATCTCACTAAGCAAATTCTCTCTCGAGGTTTCAAACGAGTTTTTTCGAGCGAGCTTAGATTTCATAGGATTCTAATTGATTAACTAAAGATAGAAGTCTAGGATCATAGGAGTTGATAATCGAGGACCTAAAAAATATGCTCCCCCTGCCTAAGTGTGCATCTTCCAAACATGATTCAAGCAGTAGATAATCATCGCAACAGGTAACATTAATTAGCGCAGATAAGTATCAGAGCATCACTGTACCAAGACATAATATCACACATCGCAGTATAAGAGCATCGCATATATATATCGTAAAGTGCAAATATTATATAATTAGGGTTCCAAGAACTTTCCTAAACACAAACTTCTAACCCACACATATTACTTCCACACACTTAGACGACAAAACAACAAACTTCTGAACCTACCTTTCTCCCCATCATAAAAAAGGAGGAAATACCTAAGAACCATACTGGCAGAACAGAACAGAAATGATATATCCTTGGCGCTTATAGGATCTGAGCGGAAGGCAGCCTACTGCCTCGAGAAACCTTTGGAATCAGCAAATTTTGTAAGGATTTCTTCATTAACTTGGCGAGCTTGGACAACTTTAGCGACATCTCAGTGTATTGCTCCTTGATCTTCCTAATGCGCTTTTAGTTGTGGCCTTGATATCTGATATACCGTGGCTGATAGCTGAAATTCCTTTCTTCTCAATGCTGAGTTTCTCCCCATCGTCGTCTTCAACGCTCAATTCCGTAACCTTCGCTTTTCCTTTTGCGATAGACCTTTTTCTGGGCACTTTCCACTGACTTCTTCTCTTTCGCCTTGAACCAATCGTTTTTGAGTGATGTATCCCATTCGCTTCAGTGTTATCAAATCTACGACATGCCTGGCCTTGTCTTCCCATGCTGGCGGCATGACTATACCTTCACACTCAAATAAGTGAGTGAGTAATATCCCATAGGGCAGAGGTTTTTCCAAAGGCCTGTATCATGCGCTTCATAGTAACGTAGACGAGATTGAACTTGCGGTTCTGAGATATCATGTATACTGTGAATGTTCACATGAAGTTCATCGTAGTAGGGCGGCCTCCGCTGCCAATCGTCGCACTCCACAGCGTCATATTGAGGATCTTATGCAGAAAGAAGTAGTCAATTGATAGTTGATTTAGGGCTTCACCATCAGAAAAATGGGGCTTGCTGCGGGTATTCCAAACGGTACGAAAGACATCACTGATGTCGAAATCGTCAGCGTGGCAGCGATCATTCATGTCATAATGACAGAAGACTTCATCGGGGACTCCTAACATCTCATTTATCTTCTTGGTGGTACAAATGAATCTGTGTCCCAGCACATAGGAGTGGATATTGATGTGCTCTTCGTGCTCCTCATTGTCGAAATTTGTGTAGAACAGCTTGACCGCCTCAGGATAGTAGGATTTGTCGTTGCTAAGGAAGTACTCCCAACCAAAGTCTTTTAGCCAGGTGATAACCATCCCCGAAGGCAACTTATCAAATGCAACGCCACGACCTCTAATGATATCCCTTTTACTGAGTTCTGTTGGTTTTGGCTCTATCTTCCAGAAATAACGCTAGATCAACAATCTCATTGGGTTTGGAAAGATCAATAGGTGGTCTGTCGGATTCTTTTGTGGTCTGTTTTGGAGATGGCTGAACTTCTTCAAGTGGGGATGGAGATTTTTCAGGAGTTGGGGTTGGTGGTGGCTGTTTCTGGGTTTAAGCAGGAACTTCTTGGGTTGAAGCCGAGTTTTTCTGTTCGGGTGATGGAGTAGGCTTTTTCTTGCTTTTCTTCTTCTTCTTCTTGCCAATCATGGCAGAATAAGAGATTTTTTCGACAGACAGGTTTTGGAACGAGTTTTCTGCACAGAGGTTGGTGAGGGCGAGACTGGTTTGATTGATTTAGGAGGATCGGACAGAGCTTGATCGGACATGGGCTCTTTTTCGTTTGCGGCTTGATGATTCCGGGGCAGCAGTTTTGGATCCGACTGCTTTCACCTGTTGGGTTACCCGGTGTGTACCCGAGATGCCACGTCACCGGATACGGTGCAAAAAAAATTTCAGATTTCGTGATTGCCCTCGTTGCCGGATCAGAATAGTAACACATTGACAATTAATAGGGCGGGTCGAACTGATAGTGATTTACCTGTTGAAGCGAGTGGCAGCTCCTCGTCCTTTTCTTCAAGACTACGTCGATGGTGGTGGATGGCACTAGATCGTCACGCCGACCTCGCAGTGTACCACGGAAACAGTACTCTGAATATGGTTAGAGAGAATTATGCCGTCGTGTGGGAGAAAATTGTGTGCGTTCGGTGTGTGTTTTGTGCCTTAGTAATTTCGAAAATCCCTTTAAAATTATCAATAGGTGTCCTATTTATAATGGTTAGGACTTCAATCATTCAAAGGCTTGAGATTTTCGAATTTTACTCCTAAAGGTGTTGAGATATTTTTGCCATATATATATCTCCCCTATTGAACATCGTGGCCTTTCGTCGTCCTGGGTAAACCAACGACGAAATCCATCATGATATGATCCCATTTCCATTCTGGAATGGGTAGAGACTGTAGAGTTCCACTGGGTCGCTGGTGTTCTGCTTTAATCAATTGGCAGGTCATACATCGGTTCACGAATGCGGCAATGTCATTCTTCATTCCTGGTCACCAGTATATTATTTGCAATCTTAATACATCTTTGTGGCTCCTGGGTGTACTGACTATGTGGTCGCATGGCGCTTCCTTTATTATCGTTTGTCGCAGCTCCTCATTGTCAGCTACATAAAGACGATTCCTGTATAATAAAGCTCCATCCTCTCGTATTTTAAAATCCTCGGGTAACGCATCTTTTATTTTCAAATAGAGTTCGTCTTCCTCTTGCGTCTTCCTGATCTGTTCTAGTAGCGTGGGTTCAAGAGTTAACGCTGCTAGTCTTGCCTCAACTTCATCCAATTCAACTACCTTTATTCCAAGCTGATGTAACTCTGCACTCACCACTTTTCGACTTAGCGCATATGCGACTATGTTTGCCTTGCCCGGATGATAGTTGATAACGCAATTGTAGTCCTTTACTAGTTCTAATCATCGTCGCTGGCGTATATTCAATTCCTTCTGAGTGAAGAAATACTTCAAGCTCTTATGGTCTGTGAAGATCTCACATTTTTCTCCGTAGAGATAATGTCTCCAAATCCTCAAAGCGAAAACCACCGCTGCTAGTTGTAAATCGTGGGTCGGGTAGTTCTTCTCATATTCCTTTAGCTGTCGCGAAGCATAAGCAATCACCTTTACGTTTTTACATTAACACGCATCCCAAACCATTCTTTGAAGCATCGCTATATACTGCAAATCCTTCGGTTCCTGATGGTATTGTCAATATCGGGGCAGAGGTAAGACGCTTCTTCAATTCTTGAAAGTTCAGTTCGCATGCTTCGGTCCACTTGAACGGGACGTTCTTCCTCGACAGATTGGTCAATGTAGAGGCAATACTGGAGAAGTCTGCTATAAACTTACGGTAGTATCCCGCAAGTCCAAGAAAACTTCGAACCTCGGTAGGAGTGGTAGGTCGTCGCCAACTATTCACAGCTTCGATCTTACTCGGGTCCACAGAGATTCCATTTCTAGAAATCACGTGTCCCAAGAAGGCTACTTGTTCAAGCCAGAATTCACATTTCTTGAATTTGGCGTAGAGCTGTTTTTCTCGCAGGATTCCTAAGACAGTTCGCAAATGACTTTCGTGTTCGTCCCTCGTCTTAGAATAGATTAGAATATCGTCGATAAAGATGATAACAAACCAACCGAGGTAGTCTTTAAAGACTCGATTCATCAAGTCCATAAAAGCAGCCGGGGCATTCGTCAGTCCAAAAGGCATGACAAAAAACTCGTAATGGCCGTACCTCGTACTTGCCGTTTTAGGAACATCTACCTCCCTGGTCTTCAACTGATGGTATCCCGAACGGAGGTCAATTTTCGAGAATATCGTCGCTCCTTGTACCTGATCGAATAAATCATCAATTCTCGGCAGGGGATATTTAGTCTTGATCGTGATCTTATTCAATTCTCGATAGTCGATGCACAGTCGCATCGAACCATCCTTCTTTCGCATGAAGAGAATGGGTGCGCCCCACGGTGAAAAACTCGGCTGGATAAACCCCTTAGATAACAGGTCCTCTAACTGTTCCTTCAATTCCTTTAACTCATTCGGTGCTAAACGATAAGGGGCTTTAGAGATTGGGGCTGACTCCGGTATCAGATCTATCGTGAACTGTATCTTTCGATCAGGGGGTAACCCTGGGAGATCATCGGGAAACACATCGGCGTAGTCTTTGACTATAGGTACGTCTCTTAGTTCTGGCTGAGGTAAGTCCTCCGCCTTCACCGCATATACGAGATAAGACTCACAATCTGACCTCAAAAGTCGTTGAGCCTTCAGAGCTGATATTCTTCAAACACTATTCTTATCTGCTTTACTCGAAAAAGTGAATGCTTCTTCTTCGTGCAGTTGGAATTTAACGACCTTCTTGTTACAATCTATGATGGCTCCATATCTTGAATGCCAATCCATTTCGAAGATGACATCATAGTCGTTCATCGGGATTACAATCAGGTCGGCACTCAAGTTCCTACCCTCAATACCTACGACGCATCCTCGCAGTACTTGGTTGGTATGCGTCGGATCCCCATGTGGCAGAGTAACTACATAGTTGTATTAAGAGGAGGTAGGGGATATTCCTACCTTCGTCACATACTTAGCCGACACAAATGAATGTGTGGCTCCAGAGTCAACCAATACAGATATGGGTACGTTTTAGATAGTTCACGTACCCGTCACAACAGAAGGGTTCGCCTCGGCCTCTTCATTGTTAAGTGTGAAAACCCGTGCAGGAACCGGTGGTGGTCGAACAGGTGTTTGGGTCGGGTTCTGGGGCATGTTTGTGTTAAAATTCCTGGCATACTGCCCCATTCTTCCGCATCTGAAAGACTGTGGATTGGGTTGGGTTTGGGTTGATAACAAGCGCCAAAGTGGTAACGGTCACACTGTCTGCATTGGGGTGCTGGGTTTGGAGGTCTGTTTTGAATATTATGGGTCCCTGGTTCAGTGTCAGGCGCCAATTCTGTTGACCCTGGCGATTTCCTTGGCCTTTGGGCGTTTACAGTCATTTCCAGGTCCTTGCTGACTCTCCCTTCTCTTCTTCGCCTCCTGAGCTTCATAAATATGAGCCTCAGCCTTCTCAGCTATCATGGCCCTTTCTGCTACTTGGGTGAATTCCATCTGTCGGGCCCCCGAGATACTTAAGTCACGATAAAGTTCAGGTTTGAGGCTCGTAATGAACCTCGTCACCTTCAATAGGTTTGTCACCACCATGTGAGGAGCAAAACGGGACAACTCCTTGAATCTGTGGATATTGCGCCACATGCATTCCTCCTTGCCTGAGATTCATAAATTCTAGCATCTGTCATTCTTGTTCATGAGCAGTAAAATATTTGCCGTGGAACAATTCTCTAAATCGTTCCCACGACATGAGTGTTGTGTCTTCCAGAACTTTCACAGTGTCCCACCAGAACCGAGCACTTCCTCTTAGCATGGAAATGGCGCAAATGACCTTCTCGTTTTCCGGTACACGACTGTAGATAAATATATCTTCAATCGTTCATAACCAATCTTCAGCCATCGCGGGATCAGTGGCGTCCGCGAACGTTGGGGGATCCATTTTTCGGAAATGCTCCCCTATGATTTCTACACGAATGGGCTGAGGGGAGGGGTGATGTTCAGACGAGCTATGATGATGAAGTAACTCGTCGATTTGATCTGACTAACGGTTGATGTTGTCAGACTGACGCTGAAGTAATTCAGTCAGTCGTAGGGTAGTGGAGTCCCTCTCAAGGGGAGGGGAATCTGGTTCAGCCCTACGGCTGGACTCACCCACATGCTCACTACGTGTCCTGGGCATCAACTATTGTCTACAATAACATCAAGTGTAATACCCGTAAAATCTAATTACGGGATTTACGATTTAATTAGCAATGAAAATGGTTAATTAAAAACTATATTGGATAAATTAGTATTTTCGATGATATGATGCTTTTATGCTTCTATGTTCTTTAAGTGACTTATGTGTCTATATGATCTCATGTTATGCGATTTATAATTCTTATGTGTGTTATGACTTATGACTTGAGTGATGAATGTAGGATTTAGAAAATTTTAAATAATGAATTAATTACATGCCATGAAAGATTCCAACTTAGTTAGCATTTACATGGATAGGAATCGAAATTAGACAAGAGGAGTTTGTAAAACATTGGGGTTTCATATGAGATAACGAGAACAATCTCGATATATTAAGACCTCGAAATCTTGGAAGCTCGAAATCCTTAATCTCGAAATCAAGGGACATAAATGTCGA
>JAPQWV010003445.1:0-41314 GCA_027422505.1 Craterostigma plantagineum
TTAGCCTTCAAATCCTGGCCATTAGATCGCGCGCTATCTAGATCCAACGGCAGCTGCTCTTCGTGATCTTCTCAACTTAGTTTTTTCAATTTCCAGGAGTTGAAGAAACGATTGACAACAGCTCCTGTTCTTGCAATTCCCTCTGTACCGAAGGATTTTCAGTATATAGTTATGCCTCGAAAAATGGCTTGGGGTACGGGTTGAATGCAAAACGGGAAGGTAATTGCGTATTCCTCCCGACAGCTCAAACCGTATGAGAAAATTACCCCACGCACGATCTGAAACTCGTAGCCGTGGTGTTTGCCCAAAAATCTGGCGACACTATCTGTACGGGGAACGATGCAAAATCTTTATGGATCACAAAAGTCTAAAGAACTTCTTCACGCAGAAGGAGTCAAACATGAGGCAAAGACGAAGGCTCGAGTTAGTAAAAGACTACGACTGTGTGATAAATTATCACCCAGGCAAAGCGAACGTAGTTGCAGATGCTTTGAGCCGTAAATCAGTGAATACGGAGCTGTGCCAACTCGGAGTGGAAATAATCAATTTCGGGGAGATCAAAACGAAACTGGCAGTGTTGACTTTCAAACCAACGCTGTTATAACAAATCATTGAGCACAAAAAGAAGATGAACTATATCTAAAGATCCAGGCGAAACTAGACGGGAATGTTCCGTCGGAGTTCGAATTTCGAGACGACGGAAACTTACAATTCCGTGGTCGTCTATATGTGCCACCCGATGAAGAGATCCGTCAAACTATAATGACGAAGGCGCATACGACAATCTACTTGATACATCCCGGGGCAACAAAAATGTATCGAGATTACGAATAAATTATTGGTGGTTAGGAATGAAGAAAGATATAGCTGCCTTTGTACAACGGTGCTTGACCTGCAAACAAATTAAGGCAAAACATCAAAGGTCTACGGAATGTTACAACCATTGACGACTCCCGAGTGGAAGTGGGACCATATCACTATGGACTTCGTCGTCGGGTTACCAAAACCGTAAAGGGGTCATGATGCAATCTGGGTGGTCGTCGACAGGTTAACTAAATCAGCCCATTTCCTGCCAAGCAATCAAACCTATTCCATAGAGAAATACGCCGAGCTGTACATACAAGAAATTGTGAGACTCCATGGGATCCCGATTTCAATCATTTCGTATCGGGATTCGAGGTTTCTGTCCCAATTCTGGGTGAGCTTACAAAAGGCCATGGGGACGAAACTGTCCTTCAGTACGGCATATCATCCGAGACGGACGGACAATCTGAAAGAACAATCCAGACGCTCGAAGATATGTTGAGAGCATGCATTCGTTAGAATAGGTTCCCACTCAGGTCACGTTAGAATGGAATATCCTATTCAAGTCTCGTTAGAGTGGGTGGCTACTCAGGTCTCGTTAGAGTCGCATATCCCGCTCAGGTCTCGTTAGAGCGGGTAAGCTACTCAGGTCTCGTTAGAATTGTCGTATACTTGAAATGTTCTATAATGTCGCAACACATCCCGTCACTCGACACCTCATACGCTCGGGCGGCCAACTCAGGTAACGTTAGAGTTAGCTCTCACCCAACACTCGGGCGGCCAACTCAAGTCTCGTTAGAGTGGCACTCACCCAAATGTTCCCCTCTACCCAACGTAATAACCTACACCTCCCATCGACATCCCAAACGTTACCGTTCCACACGGTACTCAACTCCCTCGCACTGACATGGTATGTAAGTGCAGTGCAAATCATAGATATACATAATAACATGCAGAATATTTAATACATATAAATCACGTAAATTACTAAACCACATAATCATACAAGCACATAATTATCACATATAATTCACACAATCGTTTACGTGTCGTAGGTGAGTTTCACCTACCTAGCCTCCGTAGCTTTGATAAATAAAGGTTTATTTCTCGGGTTATGGACTGCTGGACCTTCGAAATCTTATAATATGTCTGTCACCTATTCGATTAATGACAATATAAATCCATTCATATATATATCTATATATTCATCTTGAAAGAAATTTTATAACTAATTACCTACACTTAAATAATGGAGCAAACCCCAAAATCATACTACGCTTCCTCTTCCCATGTTTCAAAGATAGTTCTTATACCGAAAACTCTTCGTATAATACAAACACACCCTTTAACCCCACTAACTCCTACTTAATATAGTCATCTAAAAATTTGGGAAATCCTAACACCTAAGTCACGACAACCTCACAAATCATTTTAAGCCTATATTAAAATTACACAAACCACTTAATATTATAGAAAAGTTGGTAATGAGCCGAAATCTTGGTAAATAACATAATACCAAAAACATTATCTATTTGAGCATACAACCATTTCAAGAATCTAAGAAAACCCTAACACGTAATACACCTCATAGCAATCACGAAAACTTTCCTAGGTTCAATTACTAAACTTGTATTCACGTTAATTGAACTTGTATTACCATTCTCTAAATATTCCCTCGTGGTACTCATGTTGAAAATAATCATATAAGCACCCACGCACCACTCCAAAGTTTTGAAAGAACCCTACATACTAATCACGAAAACCCTCATATAATCCTTCTAAATCATTAGTTAAAATCATTCAAACCTCACAAAAATATACCGAACCACACAAAACAGCAAAACAACATACTATAATATGCACATGAGATTTACATGTTGTAGATGAATTATTCACCTACCTCACGTCCGGAAATTAATAATCTTAGTTGGTCGAACAAGTTTGAAGTCTCCTCTTTTCTTCTGCTCTTACTCTCGTTCAAATGTTTCTTCTTTCTTCATTGTTTCCTTTAGGGGGTTTGTTAACTAAGATGATGCATAATAAAGTCTTCAAAGATGTTATAATATGACAAATAGCTTACGTGTTTTACCCTTGAATTATGTAAGGTTTGAGATAATTCTTTTCTTTACACCGAAAATGTCCATGTCCTATTATTTGAAACTAAATGCCACTTCTTAGTTATGGTTTAGTGTTAAAGATATTTATTAAGATCATCACTAGTAAGAAGTGACAAGTAAAGTAGGTAATGTCATCTTCCTATTTGAGTAAGCAATCTTCGTCTCTTATAGATAATGTATAATATTTTATTAATTTTGTCCCAAGTTCATCCCCACCCCATAATTGTACTCGTTTGTACATATATAATATATAACTTGATACACGTATAACTTCCTAGCCTCAATATATATATATACGGAGGGTATTAAGAATTCAAGGTGTAGTTTAACGGTCTTTATCAAATGATAAATTTGATGAGACGAAAAGATACTGTTAAAAACAGTATTGAAGAGGAGTATGATATTCCTCAAGATTTAGATAAATTAAATCGTTGGACAATTCCTAAGATAGATTATAAAATAATCTATGAATTGGGAACTTTCGAGAAATTAGGCTTGAAACAGGTAGTAAGACTACTGAAGAAACAATCTCTTTAAATAACGAAGAGATGGTTATTAGACTTCTAAGCAATAGAGACTTAGAAAAATACAGAATAAATCATAAATTTATTCATATCGGGTTAGTTCAGGTAGCCTTTAAGCCTTTAACTTTAGAAGGTTTACCAGAGAGCTTTATAGCAGCCCTTAGAGACGGTAGAAATCTCGACTGGAAACAATCCCTTATGGGAATAATTCAGTCTAGTCTGGCACATGGTCCAGTTTATTTTAATGTTTACCCAAATCTCCATTATCATTGACCGATGTCAATATATTGGATGCTCTGACATTAAATGTCAAAACTCATGGATATAATTACGCTCCGGGATCGGAAGTAATATGTATCTGTTACAGAATTTATTATAAGCCTTTATATACGCTGAATCCTCAGTGTAGAATTGTTGATAAACCTATCAACGAAACTGTTCTTATAGAAACTAATTTTAGTAGATCTAATATTACAACTCGTAGATCTATAAAATGGGAAGATATACAATTTCCAGAAAACTGGACAATTGAAAGAGCTATGCCTCTTCAACCTAAAATATAAAACAATCCTACTCAAATAGTACAATCTACTGATGGAACTGTTCAAATACAGTTTGATCAAAGTCGTAGATCTATTGATGACAGAACTCCTAGATCTAGAATGACTAGATCAGCCTCTTCTCATTATCATATATCACCATTTGATTATATGATAAAATCTCCTTCTAGAGCTTCGACTTCTCAAGCTAGAGAATCAACCTCTAACGATTATCTACAAAATAGAGTAGAAGAATTAAGAATTAATTTTGATAATATAGTTCATGGAATTTCTAAAAATAAAGACGAGGAAATAACCGAGTCAGAAATGGATTTTTGTGTCTAATGGATTTAAAACAAAAAATTGATTTTAGTCCGGGATCACCGGCAAGAAAAGAAATTCAAAAGGAATTTAATTTACCCAAATGGGAGCTCTTTCGAAAATGGTTTTTTGAGAGCTTTAATAACGAAGATAAAATTATTATTCAAAACAAATTTTATAATGATTTGTCAAAACGAAATGAAAAATTACCTTTTATTCCTTGGTTTTTGACAAAATATTTTAAAAATATGATTTCTGTTCTTGAAAGAAGCTATAAGCTTTCAACGGGGAAAAATATGAAGTCAATCTATCCTCCTCAAAGCAGTTTTCAAATTGAAAAGGATAATGAGATTCGCTATTATAATGCTTTTCAAAATTATTTGAAAATGAAACTCTTACTATTACTATAAATCATATAAATGGTCTTTTAAAAAACAACAAAATTATACGAATATGTATGTTATTGTTTTAGGCGAACAATTTCTTTATTAAAGAAAAATATTGAAGAAATATCTTTTCTACTAAAGATATAAAAAATTATCTTTTAATGAATAAAGATAAAAATATAAGTGAAATTAAAACAGCTAATATAGCTTGTACCAGTATTCAACCTCCTCCCGAGATTGTTGATTTTAAATTAAAATCGATTTCTCAAATTGAAGATTTGATTGAAAATAAGCTTAAAAATTTAAAGCTTAACACTTTAAGTGACGATTTTGAAAATCAACTTGAAAATTCTGATAATTTACATAATACTTTTACTGAAGAAATCAATAAATTAAGATATTCTTCTTCGAAATTTGCTAGTAAACCAATTCAGACTAAATATTATTACCCGAGGCCAACTCCTCAAGATGTCTAATTGAAGAACATGATCTTACTATTAATAATTCATATAATGGTCATTGCATTTATGAATGGAATTTAGATGGCTATACGGAAAGACAAGCTTTCGGTATGGTTCATAGGATTGATGTATAGTACAGTCTGTAAAACTCAAGGTAATACAGACAAAACTATAGCTCAAATGCTTGTCGCTGGCTTTACTGGTCAATTGAAAGGTTGGTGGGATAATTATTTATCTCATCAAGACCGAGAAAGTATTTTCCTTACAGTAAAAGAGGAAAATAATACAATAATTGAAAATGCTGTTTATACATTATGTATAAACATTGTAGAACATTTTACAGGCCGATGGTCTGATAATTCTGAAAATGTCAGAACTCTGCTCCAAAATCTTAGATGTAAAACTCTTACATCATTTCGATGGTATAAGGATACATTCCTTAGTAGAGTTATGGAACTTCCTGAGTCAAATAGTACTCATTGGAAATCCAAATTTATTGATGGTCTTCCTTTCCTATTTGCCGAAAGGGTTAAGAAAACCCTTAGAAATTGAGAATCTAATATAGATTATAATTCCTATACTTACGGAAGATTAATAGGAACTTGTATACAAGAAGGTTTAGCTTTATGCAACGAAATAAAGCTTAACAAACAACTTAAGAGACATTCTCTTGACGAGAAAAAACAATTAGGAGAATTCTGTAGTCAATTTGGTTTAGAAAACCCCTCTAGAGCAAACCTCGTAAAGAATATAAACCCAAAAAATACTCTCCTAAACAATATGAAAAAGAAAATATCGAAAATCTAAAAGAAGAGAACAAAAATCCTCAAAAGATAATAAAAATTATCAATACAGAAATAAATTCCTCCAATTATTTGTCGCAAATGCGGTAAAATTGGTCATAAAGCATCAACTTGCTGGACCAAGAAGAAAAGTAATAATTTAAACATTGATAATGATTTAAAAGAAACATTATCTAAAATCCTTCTAGAATCTGACAGCGAAACAGATTCTTCCTCAAACGAGGAAAACAATAATTATTGAAGAAGATATATCATCTTCAGAATCCTCCGAAGAATGTCAAAACTGTCAAATAGGTCAGTCTTGTTCTAAAAATATTAAAAGTTCAGAATCTGAACCAGAAGAGAATTTATATCAAATTATATCTCAATTTCAAGAATTGAATGTCCTTGATAATAATCTTCTTGAAATGTTAAAAGAAACAGAAGATCCAGATTTAAAAAATCATATAATCAAGAGATTAATTCAAAAGGAGGAAGAAACTTCAAAAGAAGTTATTCCTAAAATATCTAAATCTGAACCTTATAGTATGTCCGAAGTAATGAGATTACTTCGAAATAAACATCAATCTAATAAGAAAGAATCAGTTGTTAATTAACAATAGAAATTTCGAATTTAAAAACGAAATAAAAAGCTTAAAATTAAGTCATATAGATTTGGAAAAAAGATTTTCTAAATTAGAAAAGGGAAAAGAAATCATTAAGGAATTTAAAATTAATGAAGAGTTAGCTAGTACTTCTAAAAATACTTCCTTTAAAAATTACTGAAGAATTAGCTAGTACTTCTAAAAATACTGAAGAAGATAACTTTCTTTCAACATTAGAAGTTATTACTTCTAAAAAATGGTTAGTGAAAATATCACTACTCATTGACGGAAATTTTCAAAAAAATCTTATCGCTTTAATAGATAGCGGAGCAGATTTAAACTGTATTCAAGAAGGAATAATTCCTACCCAATATTTTCATAAAACAGCTCATTCCCTTAGCTCTGCAAGCGGAGAAAAACTTCAAATTAATTATAAAATCCCTAAGGCCTTTATTTGTAAAAATAAGGTATGTATTCCTACTTCATTCTTGCTAGTCAAGAATATTACTAACCAAGTAATTCTTGGTACTACTCCGTTCCTTAGGAAAATATTTCCTATCCAAAAATTAATGAATATGGATTTAAAGGTAACTTCGAAAACAAAGAGGTTTACTTTGAATTTATTACTGAACCTTTTTCTAGAATTCTTAATGAAATTAAGGATTCTATTCTTATTAAAGCAAAAGAAAAACAGGTAAATTACCTTAAGCATGAATTAATATACTTACAATTGAGGATAAAATCCAAAATCCTAAGTTACAAGAAAAAATTAATTATTATATAATGAATTTACGTTGCAAATATGTAACGATCTCCAAATGCTTTTTGGAATAGGAAAAAACATATTGTTTCCTTACCTTATGAAGATGATTTTAGTGAGAAAAATATCCCCACTAAAGCTCGTCCCTGTCAAATGAATTCTGAATTATTAGAATTATGTAAAAAAAGAATAGCTTCTCTTTTACAGAAAGGGTTAATAAAACCTTCGAAATCACCTTGGTCATGCACAGCCTTTTATGTCAATAATGCGGCAGAAAAGGAAAGGGGAGCACCTAGGTTAGTTATTAATTATAAACCCCTTAATAAAGTCTTGAAATGGATTAGGTATCCTATTCCCAATAAAAAGGATCTTTTAGATCGTTTATTTGATGCTATTATATTTTCAAATTTTGATTTAAAATCAGGTTTTTGCAAATTCAAATTGCAGAACAAGATAGATATAAAACAGCTTTTACAGTCCCAATTGGACAATTTGAATGGAACGTTATGCCTTTTGGCTTGAAAAATGCTCCTTCTGAATTTCAAAATATTATGAACGATATTTTTATTCCTTATAGTAATTTTTTTTTTTTTGGTAGAATGATTTTCATTTACCACTATCGAAAGTTACATCCATACTTCAATTCCCCACAACTCTATACAAGGACTTATAATAAAGAACCAAAACACACACGGTTGAAAGTATCAGATTTGGTGGCTTTCTTCACTCGACATATACTTCGAATTCTTCCTCTCATCTCCGCCGCTATTAGATGCATGATTTGTCCCACTGTCATCTCTCGCCCATCATGTAGTCTTCTATTCCTTTCGCACCATAAATGATATAGTGCAGCAGAGTAGCATGCGAGCACAATACTGTGCTTGGTGTTCCTCTTTCCTCCCACATGCAACAACCATTCGCATAATCCAGCATAATTGGCCACAAGTTCTCCCAAGTTTAGCCATTTATGCATCATCTGTAGTACCTCACGGCTGAACCTGCACTCCACATACATGTGCTCAAGTGATTCCTCTGATTCACCACATAACCTGCATTTGCTATCTATTATATACATCCCCAGCTTAACAGTTTGTCAGCGGTTAGAAGTTTCCGATGCATAATCAACCAAAAAATGAAGGAATGTTTAGGTAAATTGTATCTGTTCCACACAGCTTTACAGAATGGAAAATAGGCAGCTGCCCCCTTGAGCCAATTGTATCCAGATTTTATGGAATATTTCCCATCAGTCGACATTATCCATCTTCTCTCATGATATCTAGCTTGGAACTTCTGTTTAAGTCGATTCAATTTCTTCCAATTTCTCTCATGATATCCTTATAGTAATTTTATTATTGTTTATATTGATGATATTTTAACCTTTTCAAAAGATATTGAAACACATTTTAAACATCTTGATATATTCAAGAAAATCGTTATTCAAAATGGATTGGTTATATCTAGTCCCAAAATGGTTTTGTTTCAAACTAAAATTCGTTTTTTAGGTCATAATATTGAAAAGGGAAATATTAATTCAATTAATAGAAGTATTGAGTTTGCATCAAAATTTCCAGATCAAATTTTAGATAAAACTCAGCTTCAAAGATTTTTAGGAAGTTTAAATTATATTTCACCCTATTACAAAAATCTTGCTATTGATACATCTATTCTATACGATAGACTTAAAAAAATCCTTGTCAGTGGACAAATAGTCATACTGAAGCAGTTAAAAAAATTAAAAATAGGGTTACTCATTTACCTTGTCTAATGCTTGCTAATTCCAATTGGCAAAGGTTATTGAAACCGATGCCTCTGATTTAGGATATGGAGGAATTTTAAAACAAATCTTTCCAGAAGATAAGAAAGAATATTTAGTTAGATTCCACTCGGGAAAATGGAATAATGCTCAGAAAAATTATGCTACTATAGCTAGAGAAGTACTTGCTATAGTCAAATGTGTTCTTAAGTTTCAGGATGATTTATATAATCAAAAGTTTTTAATAAAACTGATTGCCAGGCTGCAAAATTTATGTTTCAAAAGGATTTTAAACATGATGTTTCCAAGCAAATGTTTGCGAGATGGCAGGCTCATTTAGCTCCATTTGATTTCGAAATAATCTATAAAAAAGGAAGTGATAATAGCCTTCCAGATTTTCTTACCCGAGAATTTATTCAATGAACAATTTTGCAGGTATGTCCCAATATGGGAAAAACTATCCCTCTAATAGAGGTGGTAGAGGTGGCAAGCCTATTGCTCAACATGGCAATAGAAAATTATTCAGAGAAAATCTCTCTTCATCTTCGAGCAACATGAGTGCTCAAGATCAGCAGATGTACAAAGAATTCCTTAAATATAGGGAACAAAAGACTCAAGAAGGTACGACTTCTTATGCTAAAATTGTAGCAGATGACGAAATTGAGGATCAAGATTTTATTTATGAGCAAAATCCTCATAAAGAAGTTATACTTCTCTTAAGTGAAAATGATTTAAAATGGAAAGATCAACCATGGACCTTAAGGTATTTGGATACAGCATCATATGCTGGAGGATATTATAAGAATAGAATGAACTACGAAAATATTCTTAGTTCACAGAATCATGTGAATTTGATCACTTTGTTGGAATCAGAAAGTTTATAACTTCAGCAAGATCATTATTAAAAGGATTATATCTCCTGAATCATGGGCTATTCACCCATGAAGGATAAGGAATATTTCCATCCAGAATTAAAGGTTCCAGTTAAATTTAATTACTGGGATTATATCCAAACTTTTCATAGAGTTTTCTTATATGAAACGTCAAAAGGAAACATTCTTGGTGGATCAAGATTTGTGCTGATGTTTACAAGCAGGAAATTCCTACTTGGTTTTATATTGGTGGTTATCGTACGGAGCCACAGTTAATATTCTTAAAGAACAATTCTCAGGATTATATACTGAGTGGGTTAAAGTTTCGCCGGCTCTAATAGAAGCCCAACATAATACAAGTGGATTGAAGGAATGGCTTCGATGCATTTTTATATTGAATACAGCATTCCATGGATTTGGAAATGGGCTCCTGAAGTTGTCATAACCAACAAAATATACCCTGTTTATGGAGAACATTTTATACAAAGTTCTGGAGGAAAATGATCCGAATAGACGAACAAGGGGAATTTGAAGGACAACAACCATTGATAAAATCAAAGAAAAGGTTGCTTATTATAAGGAACAAATTGAAAAAGACAGCAACGAGAATCTCCTAGCCCATTTGAAGTCCTTTCTAGAAGATTAAATATTCAGAAAGGAAATTTGTCTAAAGAACAAATTTTGGTTGAATATATGGAAGAAATAAAGAAAGATATCGGAAAGAATTTTGGTATTGATATTTCCGATGTGTCTATGGGGACTTCATCAAAAGATGAAGACTTCTGCCAAGCAGGAGAAGCTCAAGACCCCTTTGAAGATGACGATTTATTATCATTTGAAGATGCTATCGATAATATCACTAAAGAAACTTTCAAAAGATGAAAGAAAAGTCAAGGAATGACGCGGCATGCACTAGGCGGCTAATAATTTGGCATGACGACATAATTTTCTACTTTTATAAAGTAATGGCCGACAAGAGGAATCAAGAACAAGAACAAGATGGAGGCCAGCTGGAATCATATTTCTTATCTTTTGTCTTTTTACTTTTTGTGTATCTTTAAATATGGCCTTCTGCCATAAGTTGTGCACGAAGTTTTTACCTTCCACTCTTGTACTCTCTCCCTCTTTGTAAGATACGTTAAAGAAATAAAAGCTCTGGTTTTGCATCTACTTCTTCTCTTTCAAGTAAGTTTTTATCCTTTTTATTATTTTGTTTAAACAAGCCTTAATGGAAGGCTAAACCTTAACGTTAAACTACACCAAGATGCCTTAATACTTTAATCATGGTTGTTAGGAAATATTTTGTAGTGTTCAATTTCATTGTATTATCTTTGTTGATTTACTTTATTAAACTTTGGGCTAACTCTTAATTGGGTTAGTTCTTAGTTATTCATGTAATGGGCCTTCACAAGAGGCCCACCTATTATATACCAACTTGTGGTATAAATAGGAAAACCCTAACACATAGTTAGGTGTGCTTGTGTGTGAAGATCAAATAAACAATTTTAGAGTGAGAGAGTCTCCTCAAGAAAACCACCAAGCCCCACACGCCCCATTCTCAAATCTAGATCTTTAGGCGTGTTTAATCCGTCCGAAGTCGTATTGTTGGTGAAATCTCGGACCAACGAGCAACAATACGACTTCGGACGGATTAAACACGCCTAAAGATCTAGATTTGAGAATGGGGCGTGTGGGGCTTGGTGGTTTTCTTGAGGAGACTCTCTCACTCTAAAATTGTTTATTTGATCTTCACACACAAGCACACCTAACTATGTGTTAGGGTTTTCCTATTTATACCACAAGTTGGTATATAATAGGTGGGCCTCTTGTGAAGGCCCATTACATGAATAACTAAGAACTAACCCAATTAAGAGTTAGCCCAAAGTTTAATAAAGTAAATCAACAAAGATAATACAATGAAATTGAACACTACAAAATATTTCCTAACAATCTCCCCCTTAGTGTTCAATCTTCAGTTCAGCGCGGGATATCTTTGTTGGGCATATTGGAGATCTCGATTCCTAGCAAACTCCCCCTACAAGGGATATCTCCTCTTCTTGCGGAGGCATTGATGGCTCGGCTAGGACTCACTTGTTAAGATTCTCCAATCTTCTTCTTCTTGGCGCTGGATTTATCGTCTACGAATGGAAGTTGTCTGGTTCGGCCTCGAAGATGACTCGTCTGGCTCCAGAAGAAGGTAGGCGTGGGGCGTAAAAAATGTGCCAAGGCTCCATTGAAATGTGACTTTCAAGAGCAGGGAGCCCGGTCTTCAGAGTGGTCAGCGCAGTAGTGGCGGAATGTGGTGGATGATGTGCCATGGCTCATTCGAGTGTTCCATTATGAACATAATAGCCTGACACATAAGAATGTGCGCGGAGGTAGTGGAAGCCTCCGGCGGGGCGTAGTTGGTAGAGGTGGCGTGGATGATGGTTGCTGCTGATGCTGCTGTACGATCTTCAACTCATTTCTTCTCCTTTACTCCCCCTTGAGATGATCTCCATCTTCGGGATCGTCACGTCGTCCGTGGGACGAGTCTGCCTCTGGTGTTGATGGTGGTGATGATGGTGTGGTATGGTGTTGAGTGAGGCAATCAAGTGGGATTCTCAGGAGTAGCAGCATTTGGCTTTCCTCCGGGTTCAGTTTTGAACACTGGAGAGACGGAGCAGCATGTGGTGGCGTAGGCGTGGTGGAGTGGTGTCGGTGATGGGACCTTTTCCTTCATAGATCCTCGTTGAGCGCGGCATGGAATGTGTAAGTTCCTCGCTGATTGCTATGAGTCGGGGCTCCATCACGAACGGGGTAACTAACCAGACGGGGGTCACAAAGACGCTCCGTCGTCACAACATCGAAACATGTGTCCGATGTGCCGCCTGTTTGCACAGGACAAGAAGAACCGGAGAGCCACAAAGGCTTTCCGTTCGCACGGACGATGAGACAAGCTCGTATCCGTGGCCCATCGACAGTTGTGGTGAGGGTGGCTGTCGTGGGTCTTCCGCTCTCGGTCACAAGGACGTCATCAAGCGTTCGGGCAAGTTCACGAAGAACCTGCGGTGCGTAAAGAGTGTTTGTGTCCTAGAAAGTGGAAAATTTCGGTGGGTGAGGACACTAGACTCAACGTGGGTGGAAGAGGTGCAGTGAGAGGCGGGGCACTGCATGTTCAACATCAACCGTCTCCAAGTGGGGCGGTGATGGCTAACGTGGTTCCTCTTGTGCGAAATGAAACAGCTATCTGCAAAAGGATAGCTGAGTGGTTGGGAGGGGTTAATTGCGCGGTTGGACCAGATGCCGCGACTTCTACTCGGGAAACGAGCGAGTCGTCTCCTGTACCTATGGGAGAGGTCCGGGTTGTGGTGAGATATGACAGAGGAGTGCGATCATGTCGTCGTTGGTTCGCAACTCCTGTAAGCGACTTACGTCATCCTCCCGAGATCGTTGATTGGATCTTTGCGTGGAGGAGGATGTCGCGCGACCTAGACCTAGACTAGAGAGGCTAGGGTAGGCTCGTTCCTGGGTTAGGATCAGGGGGTTTCACTGATCCATGGGAACTATGGTGGCGTGGCGTGATCGCGTTGAAAGGCGACCACGAGTGATGTCGACGAGGGTGGCCCAAAACTGTTGATCAGACACTTCTGAGACTCGTCAGGTGGTGGTGGTGGTGGTGAGGGCGTAAAGAGGATCACGGTGGCTTAGGACGTCTCCATGTAGCGCACCATGGTGGAATGGATGGCAGTGGGTGGACGGTGGAGTCTGGTACATGAGATCCACATCGCCTAAGCATCGAGATTAGATGGCTCGCCCACTGATGGTTGGTTGAACTCTTGTCAACCCTTCTTTATGGGTCCGGGTTCTGCACGGATTTGTACAGAAGTCATGATGATTGCACGCTTCTCTGACATCCCTTCATGCACGTGGAGCAACCCGTGTAACGTGCATGATGGGGTTGGTTGCTCGCAGTGCATACCGGTCATGAATGTGGAGCAACCCATGTACCATTCATGCCGGGGGTGGTTGCTCACGTCGTGTACCAGTCATGTATGTGGAGCAACCCGGGTGCCATACATGCTGGGTGGTTGGTTAAATTGGCATTTGGAAATTCCGCTCCGAAAAGTTTGGGGGTGACCTAAACTTTTTCTATAATGTGCCAATACCGTCCTAGGTCGATTGTTGGGTACGGTGATCGTTGCCGCGTTTTGGATTTGTCTTCAAAATTTCACAAAAAAACGTCGTCTATACCGAAAATTTTCGCCCAGAAAAATTTATTTCAGAAAATTTTAAAAGTGTAAAATAGACAAAGTCCAATGGGCTTAGAAAATTTTTCTCTATCCAATGATATAAATTTTCCTTAGGCTTAGAAAAATATTTCAACCCTTTTCTTTTTTTTTTTTTTTTTTTTTTTTTTGCTCCTTAACCTTATTTAATCCGAGGGGGGGCCAGAAATTTTGGTGGTCAAAAACGTTTAAGTGCAATTTCTAAAGAGTGATTTTTGCAAGATTTGAAGCTAAAAATTCGAGTTTGGATCAAGTTTAAAGGTTTGGTGCAAATTTCTCGGGGGGTGCGAAAAAATGGTGTGAAAATGTGCGAATGATGTTGTCCCGAGAAATTTCAGAGAGTGAGTTGCGAAAATAAGGAAATTTCGCATTCAGAGTAAATTTTCGCATGTACAGTAAAAGTTTCGCATATCAAGAAGATTTTCGCATGTACTGTAAAGTTTCGCATGTACTGTAAAATTTTCGCATGTAGTGGAAAATTTCTCAGTTTGACTCAGCCTTAGAAAATTTCGCGGTTTCAAAGTTTCGCGGTTTCAAGAAATTTCGCAACCTGGAAAAAAAAATTTCGCGGTTTCAAAATTTCTCAACTTGGAAAAAAAAATTTCGCGGTTTCAAAATTTCTCAACCTGGAAAAAATTTCGCGGTTTCAAAATTTCTCAACATGAGAAAAAATTTCGCGGTTTCAAATTTCTCGGCCAGCGAAAGTTCCTCGGCCAGCGAAATTTTCGCATGCAAACTTTCTCGGGTATCAAACTTTCTCGGCCAAGAACAGTACTATTTCATTGCGCGACTTTTACCAGAAAAATGACTCGTTTTCGCTCAAATCTCACTCAAAATCGACGAAACTTGTTCCAAAACATCAGAAAAACATTCCTAAACACATAATCAACCTTTGGGATGTCTAAAAACAACAAAACGAGTTCGAAATCGCCCAAAAACTGAAAGTGACGAAAATAATTTTTCAAGCAATTTTTCACTCAAATCTCGCTCAAAACAAGCAAATCCGGTCGCGTTGGGCTCTGATACCACTTGTTGGTCCGAGATTTCACCAACAATACGACTTCGGACGGATTAAACACGCCTAAAGATCTAGATTTGAGAATGGGGCGTGTGGGGCTTGGTGGTTTTCTTGAGGAGACTCTCTCACTCTAAAATTGTTTATTTGATCTTCACACACAAGCACACCTAACTATGTGTTAGGGTTTTCCTATTTATACCACAAGTTGGTATATAATAGGTGGGCCTCTTGTGAAGGCCCATTACATGAATAACTAAGAACTAACCCAATTAAGAGTTAGCCCAAAGTTTAATAAAGTAAATCAACAAAGATAATACAATGAAATTGAACACTACAAAATATTTCCTAACAATGGTTTTATATCATATATATACATATATTAATATGATGTAATATTTTTCTTTATAAAACTTTTAAAAATCGATTGAAAGAATTAAGTTTTGAATAAAGGTTATAATAAAATTTGATTTTGATTAATTCTGTGTCGGCTCTTGGCTAGCCCGTGTTGCCGCAGTAAAGGCGTTTGAAGGGTAAGGCTGTTACCGATTGAATTAATTGAATGAAGACTTTATTATGTAAAGCTCCTTGTATTCGAGGATTTAATTCTAGCAATCACAAAACTATTTTCGTTCTTTCCTTTTGAAGAATGGTATAAAGGCTGGAATACCTTGGTCCGAACGGGATTAGACTGTTTACAGTTTAATAACTGGACTAATAGGTTTAACAACGCCACGTACCATTATTCATCTTTTATTTTGATGTTTGGTATATCGGTTGAACTGCCTTCAAACGAGACACCGATCATGGTATGAAAGTGTGACTACCTTTGGTTCAAAGTGAGTCAAACTGTTTCTCAGTTTAATCACTAGACCCAATAGGTTTTGTTTGACTAAGTACCATTATCATGGTTTGTTAGGTGGATATTGCCACGTACCATCATCACCTTTTTGTAAAGTTTTAAATTTTTGTTAAAAGATCCCCTCCGTATATATATACATATATATATATATATATATCACTTATATGTTAGGTAAATGTGTTAAAGACAAGCAAGTGTTGTAGTAGTTGAGCACTCTTTTTCCCTTTTTATTAAGTAATTTTCACCCGTTGTGTATAAAATATTATCACCCTTGTGCCTTATCTTTAATTATTGTTAGTGGTGTAATTATACTTGTATGTAAATATAATATATATATTATATATATATATATATATATATATACATACACAACTTGATACAATCATGAAAACTTTAATTCCTCCTTTGACTTAGCTTTTTGCTTTCCAACTAATATAGTATCCCTATCTCAATCTCTTAATTATTGTAAATATTATAAGAATTTAAGTATGTGTTAGTATCATCCACGAAAATTTTCCAAGTCTTATTTGACCATGATGAAAACTTACGTGTATATATGCCATGGTCATCACAAAAACTTTGTTTCTTCATAAAGATTTATTTTGAAGCTAAAAATATTCTACTTGCCTACCTAATATTTTCGGATCAATACTTTGTAATTTTCTAATTTAGATATCCGCAATAGTAAATTATTTGATACCCCATATTAAATTTTACGGGTATTACACCAAATAAAGGAAATAATGGCCCAAGTTGTTAGGAGTTTGGTCCAATAACAATAATAAAATAATAATAATAATAATAATAATAATAATAAATGATAATAAAATATATATAATAAACAAAAATATAAAAATTAATTATAAGGGCCGAAATTTATTAATGTGACAACTAAATAAAATAAATATACACCTCCTTGATTTGTTATCTCCATGTGAGCATGGAGACAAGATCTAACAACCAAGCCACCTCCATGCATATCCATAATGGTATGAGGACAAAATAACAACCATGATCTCATTTCCATGTGAGCTTAAGGACAAATTAATAACCAATAAGTTAAAGGAAAAGAGGGGAAGAAAGGAAAAGCCAACGTTGGAGGGGGGAGGTTCATCATCACTTAACCAACTAATGCCCTTAGTAGTTAAATCAAATACAACTAATCATCCAAATAACACACTTAATACACCTAAGACACCTCCATGAGGACAAGATAAATAAATAAACCAAGGAGAATAGAGAGGAGGGAGAGAAACCGTGTGAGAAAGAGAGGAAAGAGAGAAAAGAAGGAAAAAGAGAGAAAAAGAAGAAGAAAGAGGGAGAGGCCGAGAGAGAGAGGGAGAGAAAGAAGGGAAGGAGAAGAGGGAGGAGAAGAAAAATTTCCGGGAAGCTCGGGATCGAAATCCTGGGGTCGGGATCACGCGAAAATACTCGTAACGTAGCTCTCTACGGAATTAAGGTAGGTGAAGATCATCTACATACGTAAACAAACTTAGGGGTCGAGATTTTACGTGTTGCATATCGTGAATTTTATGTGATGCATTCTCTCTTTCGATTTTTACGTATTCATGTGCTAAACATGATCTGCTTGCATGATTTTATGTTATACGTTATGTGTTTATTTCGGTCATTCATAGATATAAATTCGGCCACCTCTAAATTCGGGTAGAGATAGGGCACGAAATAATTTAGGATTGGGAAGTAAAATTAGGATTTTTAAGGGCGGGTTTGGTTAGATTTGGAAAATTTGGGTATTAGTGCAGATTAGGGTTTTCTAGGGTTACATTAAAATCGGGAGTCTAAAGTGAAGATTTAAAAATTTGGCTAGGATCATTTGTGTAATATTCAGAAGTTTCGGGTGTTAAATAAATATATCAAAACTCGGCAAGGGTCTTCTACGCAAATTTTAAAAAAAAAATTCAGGGGTTAAATAAATATTTCAGAGATTCGAATTTCGGGTCCTAAACTGAAATTTTAAAAATCCGGGCAGATTTGAAATTCTGAAAATTTTCGGGTCTTAAACAGAAATTTTAAAAATCCGGGGCTAATTTGAAATTCTGAAAATTTTCGAGTCCTAAACTGAAATTTTAAAAATTCGGAGCAGATCTGAAATTTTGAAATTTTCGGGTTTCTGATCTTAAGTTAAAAATTTAAAATTCGAGTCCTATGAGATTTTAGAGTTTTAAATGCAAAATTCGGAAAAATATTTTTAAATTAGGAAGTAAATTATTATTTGGAAAATTTGGGCATTAGGGTATTAAATTGTGAAATTTGGGACTTAAAGCGAAAAGAATTAAATTTTTGAATTTTTAAGTATAATTTAGGGGGAAAGTTCGGTGGGTAAGGTTTCAGGCCGATCGGAACGTGGGTTTTGGGCCCGATTATTCAAAGTATTATAGTTTTCGAGATCGGGCCGAGATGATATCACGGGCCGATATGTTGCTTTTTATTTGCACAACATTTGCATACACGTGTTACTAGGGGAGAGGACTGTGCGGAGTCACGGTAACACTGTATAGTATCGATGAGTGGGGTAGAGTGACCGATATTGGTCGTCATGCTACGACTCGATGAAGCGTTTGCGGTTGAGACCGAGATGGGACCGCTTGTCACTATTGTATGTACGGTTGAGTCCGAGATGGGGCCGTACCACTATTACGCGCGTAGGAACCGAGTCTAGCCTAGGGCCCTGTTTATGAGTTGAGAGATGATGTAGGAACGAGCGTATGCTCGTGAGATATTGAGCGTGAGAGTGCATTTGTGAGAGTGTCGGCATTGGGGTGTGAGAGCACGTGCATTCATGCATATTTTCATCTACTAGACAAATACTCAGGGTTTACGTGTACGTGTGTAGGTAAGGCGGCTGATGGCGGTAACTCCACGGACTTTTGAGGGCGGCGCAGTACATGGGACGCGACCTGTGAAATGGCGTAGTGTGTTTCGAGTGTTACTTTTGGGGCTTCGGTCCAATGAATTAAAGTGTGTTTGGGTTTAAGACTTTTGGGTTTAGACATTGGACGTATTTGTATTTATTATGTTTAAAAAGTTTTTATTAAATGGGCTTTCCGCTGCTTACGTTGCGAAAATCCGCCAAAGTACATATGTAGGAAGTAGGGTCGTGACAGTGTCAGTATATTCAGCTGGTGATTTCAATAAGGTGCGTGCCTGTACTGCGGGAACTTTGGTTATATCTGCTGGGATGTTAGTCCAGAATTGGATGGGTCCATGTTTTAGGGAATGAATATATGATCCATCATCCTTAATTTCAAGGAAATTCAGGAATCTACTCCTCCAAATTTGATATTCGCCAGGTCTGAGGACTGGTGCACGAACATCGCTTCCCAAAGCAAGTGAGTACATTGTTTGATTGGGGTGTGTGGATCCTGACGTGTGTGATTGGATTGTGAATGTGTATGAAATTATGTGAGAAATTGCATTTTCGATGATGTTAATCTAAGGTGTGGGTTTTAGAGAAGTTCGAAACTTTCGAAAGTTTTGTTGCGAAAATCTAAAAGTGTAGTTTCGATAATTTACAAGTTTCAGAGATGTGTTGTTGTATTAGCGAAGCGTGTTTCTGCGAATCGTTTTCGAACTCAATTGTTGGATTTTTCAACTGAAGTGAGGTTTCGAAAGATTTAACGAAGTGAATATCCATTTATCGAAATAGTGTTTCGAAATTTAATTTTCAAAAGAGACAATTTGCGAAAGTGATTGATTTCGGAGGAAATTTGCGAATCGTGAATTTTGTGAATGTTCAAGTGGGATTTCGAAACGGTGTAAAGTTGTGAAAGTTTTCTCAAATGAATAATTTCGAAACAACTATCGAAAGATTTTTGCGAACCGATTTTCGAAAGCCCAATTTTGCGAAACAGATTTTGCGAAAGACAACTATTGCGAAGCAAATTTTGAAACGTTTTGCGAAAGCAATTGGCGAATTTGCGAAAGAGTTTTGAAACGAAAGTCGAAGGAAAATTTGCGAAACAAATTCTTCAAAATGAATTTCGAAACGATTTACGAATCAGGATTTTCCGAAACAAAATTTCGAAGGAAAATTCCGAAACGAATTTCAAAACGGGAATCAAAAGAAAATTTTTCGAAGCACATTTTCGAAACAAATTTTGAATGATTTCCGAACGAAAATTTTCTAGGTTTCGTAAAACCGTGTGGAAAACTGTAAAACCCAGATTTTGCTCAAAAATCACACAAACTTCATGAAAATTTATGGGTCCTTTCATAGAACACTAGAAATTGTTCAATAGCACTACACGGGTTTAGAATATAGCACAATATGCATGATTTTACTCGACAATGTTGTAGAACAGATGAAAAAGCTCAAAAACACAAACACAATTCGTAAATGCCTAAAACAACTGCGAAAATTCAGAAATCTATGTCCAATCGATCACGCTTTGGCTCTGATACCACTTGTAGGTCACCGGACACCTCAACGTTTAATCAGTGGAGGAATCAACTGAAGAATGCATGAGTTATTACCTTAAGTTCTTATGTTGATGATAGGTTTGCTCTGTAAACTCACGTACGGCATTCTTTCCAAATAAATGATTCTCATAATCACGAAGTAGGGTTTAGGGTTTTATACCATTAATTAGGTATAAAACCCTTCGGCCTACTCAAGCCCATTAATAAGGTTTTGGGCTAACTTTAGCTCAATTACAAATAAACAACCACATAAATAAGAAATACAAGACTTAGACTAAATTAATTCTGGACACTTCTACAATATCCTAACAGTTGGCTTTTAGTAGCTCTAATAATTTGTATAGCTTTACATATATGCTGATGGGATCATATGAATTATTTCATCATGTATGTAAATATAAATGCTCTTTGGGTTTCTTGCCGTGTATAGGAAGTGGTTAACCTTAGTCATGAAACAAGATCGCATAAAGTTAGTATTGTATATCTTTTGTTTTAGTCATCGCATAGTCCTTATTTGAAGCATTGTTGTTAATGTGTACGTCATTTTCAAGCGATACATTACACTATGAAAAGGACGACGTCGTTACACAAACCAATGATTTTACTTGCCATGTTAATCCCGTCGGATGCTTTTACAAAAAAAAAAATTAATTATATTCTTGTCATGAGACCCGTCGTATTTAGTGAAAAAAATAGATGAACACCACATCCCATGCACCTCGGGCAGGTTCGGGGCTGGTAATGGACATACCGTCCTCATACCAAATTTTTGTTCTTAATACCATCCCGAAGAATTCACCGTTTAGGATGAAATGGTTTGGGGACGGGTAATCACCGTTCGGGGATCGGGTTCCCCGTGGGGGATTCGGGTTCCCCATATTCATGTACATCCAATAAATTAAGTTTTTGCAACAAAAACATAAAATAAGTAATATAGACAAATTAATATGTAAAATAATATATTGGAGTATAAAATATTGATATAATATGTGATTGAAATATACGTTCATTGTGAAGAATATATATTGAGAGCTGAATTTTTTTCTTGTACTTACGATCTTGAATATATGAAGGGATGATCTAACAAAATTCTTGATTCAAAAATTAGTTTTTAATATTATTTATTAATAAATCTATTCCGGGTATGGTGAATCACCATTTGACTCAAATGGGGCCGGGTTCGGGGACGGGGATGGGTGGAAAACATGATTACCATCCCCGTCCCATCCCCACTCTTTCACCGACGGAAAATCACCGTCAACTCCCCATCCCCATTTGATCCCACCAGGGATGGTTCACCGTGGGAATTTTGCCACCCCTAGTCACCATTAGCCCCCACTTCGGCCACGACCACCCCTCGTCGTCCACTGAAATTAATGAAAATCATAAAAAGAAGAAAAAAAGGAAAAATGCATTGCATCCATGCACCTGCCCTCTGGGCCAAATCTGCCAGCCCAACTCCGATCCCTTTCACCACCCTTCGCAGCAACCAAATAGCCCAACCTCACTCCCCTTGCCGACCAAAATTCGCTCACCTCAATAGAACTTCACCATTCTAATATCACTCAACCTTAACTGTTCGAATATCACTCACTTTTGTGGCTCGACCAGCGGCCCGTGGGCCGACCTCACAGCTCATATCATTCCAATTGAAGATGTGATGTGATTTTCATGTCAAAATTCATTCAACTATTTTCTAAAAATAACAAACGAATTAAGTTACCTCCGAATTTCTCTCTAATAATTTAATTAAATAATGCGGCCAAAATATATCACAAAATTTATAAAAAATGATAAAGAGAAAAACTAAAAATAAAATAAAATTAAAATTAATAAAAAAGAGTTTGCAAGAGATATACATAAAGAAAAAGAATCCTTATATTACTTGCAAAGCCTGCTTGGACAATATTCTTTTGGACAAAAAAATCAACTTAATTCCCATTGCGAATTGCCGCGCCATGATTCTTTCTGTGATTATCATCGCACTTTCATCTAATTTTTATAACGTTATATGTATACATCTAACTTAGTTTGGAATTTTTCTCTTTATTTTTTAATATGTAAATTTTATTTATCTAAATTATTTCACAAACAGTTACATTATCGAAATTTTTAAAATGTGTGTGTGTGTGCTTCTCCCTTCAATTGGATTAACAATTCCAATGCCCTTGGATTGTGAACTTCTGAGTCCCCAATGTGCCACCACATTCTGTTTGACCTCCTGTTTGAAATCTTTGCATTAGGCAGTAGGTATGCGCAGGTTTTGCCGCCTCTTAGGACGTGATCTTTGTGGAACTTCTTTAAGAGACTTAAATGGTAAACTATCAAGAACTCTCAATCTTGGTGGAAGATTCAGTCAATCTGCAACTTGACCTACACTTTGTGTGAAATCGAATGACTCGTAGTACTTGGGAAGCATGCCCCTCGCAATGTCGTGCAGCTGTGGGTTTGTTTAACACAAAACTAAAGTTCATTGTATCTCGGTGATGATTGTCGTAACTTAAGAATCACAGTAATTCGGGACAATTTCGTCTTTTGAAAGCGAGTTGAACTCGTCCCTATACTATAGTTACGTCGTTGTAACAGTTCAGTCACAAACAACACTGAAACTTCCATAAACAACAAAAACGAGGCACTCTCCTTCTACTCGAAAGGACATTCAAATGCTAAGTCGTGGTTGTATTAGATACGTGAGCGTATCCTCCACCATTCATAGGATTAATCGATGATGGCATTGCTGGTGGTCATGATCTTAGTAGTACTAATAAACTACACATCATAGCTTTACTTCATGAAAACATGATGCGACAAAGACATGAGAAATTATACACTCTTCATTGCATTTCGGTATAGGTTCCCGAAAGCATGAATTTTTCTCATTTTTCCGCATTAAATTCTGAGTCTCACCTGAACAAAATCTGACTGCTTTTCCCGGCCATCATGGCCTCAGCCATCTTCTCGTTACTGTCGTGCCGATCACATATGAAAGTTCTATATCAACATTTTTTCTTACGAACTGGTAATATGCACTCTAGAGTCGCCCAAGATTTCAGATATGACATCACAGCAATGACCTTGATGCAGTATGGAGCAGTTTGATTCTGTGATTTCTCCATTTACAGTGGGATAGAATACATCTCAGTATGAGATGAAGGATCGAACTGAAAAGATTTGGCTGAAAAGGGCATTGGCAATCAGGGAACAGCACTGGGCCTTGTCTCACAAAGGAAAGCTGTCTGGGAAGAAGAGATGGTGCAATTTGCTCAAGTCATTGGCCGAATCACGTGACAACACTATTGCTGCCCGTCGATTTCACCACCTTCAATTCCTCACAGGTCATCTAACTTCCTCAACAGCCATTTACCTTTAGTAAGCAGCAGGATCTTTTCAATGGACAAAGATAACTATCTAATTCTCTAGCCATGGCTCTGTTTGCCCTGCACCAAATCCTATTCCCTTAACTGAAGAATATGGAGAGAAGTACAAGGAAATGGTTTTCCTATCGATTTTTGTTAAACATAATACTTTCTACTTTTCCCCACCGTCCATGCCAAGCAAAAAAGGGTAAACTGAGGCAAGTATAAGTAAACTAGTAGAAAGACAAAGTACCTCATGCCAAAAATAAAAAGCTACGGAAAAGAAGCAGAGCAACATACTAGAATAGCTAAACCTCTAAGCAGAGTACTCGACTTTGTTAACCTTTTTCGTCATAGCAGCAGCAGCATCGCCACTCTCATTATTCCACCCTCCCGCAACACCCTCCCCAATCAGCCCATCGTCCACAAAATCTCCAACCCTCTTCACTTTCCCCCCCCACCACCGCTCGGCCGCACAGGATAATCCCCCGAGAAACACGCATAGCAGTAACCCTTCGCCTCCGCCCCCAAAAGCCCCTTCAAGCTATCCACGTCCAAAAATGCCAGAGAATCACACCTAATAAAATCCCTAATCTCATCCACGCCCATCCTATTCGATATCAGCTCCTCCGAGCTGGGCGTGTCCACACCATAGTAGCAAGACGCCACCATGGGTGGGCTCGCAATCCTCATGTGCACCTCCTTCGCCCCGCCTCCCTCAATAGCCTAACGATCTTCGAAGAAGTCGTCCCCCTCACAATAGAGTCGTCCACCACCACCACCCTTTTCCGCTCGAGCACCACCCTCACGGGGGAAAGCTTCAGCTTCACGCCAAAGTCCCTAATCTTCTGAGAAGGCTCGATGAACGTTCGCCCGACGTAGTGCGACCTTATCAGCCCTTGCTGAAAGGGCACGCCGGCCCTCTCTGCGTATCCCAGGGCAGCCACCACGCCCGAGTCGGGCACGGCGATCACAACATCACACTCCACCGCCGCCGCTTCGGCCAAGATTTGACCGAAGGCGCGCCGAGTTTCGTACACCGACCTTCCGAAGACTACCGAGTTGGGCAAAGCGAAGTATATGTGCTCGAAAACGCAGGATTGGGGCTCGGCGGGCGGTTCTTCGTCGTCATGCAGTAGGACTGAACGTCTTTTTTGTCGTTTACAACTACGATTTCGCCGGGGAGGACTTCTCTCTCGTAGACTGCTTCGATTAGGTCTAAGGCGCAGGTTTCTGAGGCGAATACGATGGCTCCGTTGCTTCTACGGCCCATTACGAGGGGCCTGAAGCCGTATGGGTCGCGGACGGCGACTAGCTTGTCTTCGGTGAGGAAAACCATGGAGTAGGCGCCTTGGAGCCTTTCGCAGGCCTCGACGATTCTTAAGAAGAAGGGCTTGGCTTTGGATATGGCTATGAGGTGCAGGACGACTTCTGTGTCTGAAGTTGTGTTGAAGATTGAGCCTCTTTCTTCGAGCTCGGCTCTCAGGACGGGGTAGTTGACCAAGTTGCCGTTGTGGGCGACGCCGACGGAGCCGAAGCTGTAGCCGGCGACGAAGGGCTGGACGTTTCTGAGCATGGAGGAGCCAGCCGTGGAGTACCTGACGTGGCCGATTGCGGAGTCACCGGGGAGTTTTTCGAGTTTGTTGAGGTCGAAGACTTCGGAGACGAGGCCCATGCCGGTGACGGAGTGTAGGACCTTTTCGTGGGCGGAGACGACGCCGGCGCCTTCCTGGCCGCGGTGCTGAAGCGCGTGGAGGGAGAGGTAGCAGAGCCGCGAGGCTTCTGGGTCGCCGAAGATCCCCACGACGCCGCACTCTTCCCGCGGCTTTTCGTCGCCGCCGCCGTCGTAGTCGGACGAGGAGCGGCGGTCTGTATGGTAGGGTTGTTTGGGGTGAAAGGCGGCGACAGCCGATATAGGGTTTTGTTTGGAGAGGGTTATGACGCGGGGCGCGAGTTTTTTATTGGATTGGCTAATGGTTCTGGGTGTGGGTGTGGGTGTGGGAAAGGGGCGCGTCGATGGAGGCGCGTGGACGGGGTTGCGGTGGGGTTGAAGGCGGTGGAGGCGGCCATTAGACAGAGAGGGTTTTACGAGTGCAATGCGAAGCTGGGCAAAAGATACTATCTCTAGACCTGTCAAAACGGGCCGACGGGCGGGCCGGCCCGTAGCCCGCCAAAGCCCGCCCACCTGCGGGGCGGGGCGGGCTAGCCCGCCAACCGGCGGGCTTAAGAAAGCTAGGCCCGCGCCCGCCCACTGGCGGGCCGCGGGCCCGGCGGGCTTAGCCCGCATAAATTAAAAAAAAATAAAAAAAAACCTGAAAAATCAAAAAAATAAATAAAAAAATATTTAATATATTTTAACTGTAGAAAATATTAATTAATTTATCTTTTAATTTTATAAATTATAAAAAATATAAAAAATTATATAATTTATATAGAAATTATATAAATTATATAATTTATATATAAATATATATATATATTATTATTTAAAATATATTATTTATTATGGGCGGGCCAGCCCGCGGGCTAGCCCGCCCCGCCCCCCCCGCCCGAAGCCCGCGGGCCGCGCGGGGCGGGCTTTTTAGGCCCGCCTCCTGGCGGGCCTGAAAAATCAGAGCCCGCCCCCGCCCTTTTGGCGGGGTGGGGCGGGCCGGCCCGCGGGCCGCGGGCAATATTGCCACCTCTAACTATCTCCTTTAATAAAGAAAATCTTTGACTTTGACTTTGTTTAGTTGTTTATGAATTATTTTTAGGGTTTATTATCAGTCAGGCCCTGATAATATTTAAACTAGTGTTCAGGCCCCAATAAAGTTCCATTTAGTATGAAGGACCTACTTTTCAAAACTCTTAGAGAAAAATATCCAAACTATGCGATATGACATATATACTCTCTAACAGATGCGAAATTTACAAACTTTTGCCATCGTCTTCTCCAACGAGCGATTTTCGCTGCAGCTCGAATCCTCTCAAAAAAAATCTTCAAGCTCGATTTGTATTGCTAATTTACAGCTTTAATCGTCAGAAATCGTTGACATTGTAGCCGAAAATGATAAACATAAATCTTTGAGATTGAAAAAATCTTCAAAAAATCTATGGAAGCTAATTAGAGAAAAAAACTGATAAACACAAATAACAGAAATCGTTGAGACTGTAGCCAAAAATATCAAAGTTTATGACCTAATATGTTGAAATTATTGTTAATTTGATCGTGGGTATGATTTGTATATCTAATTTTGCAGCTTTAATCGTAAAAAATAACGAATAAAGAAAAAAGTAACAAATGTCTTAAAGATAATAACAAATGTTGACTCAGGAGTAACACATCACTGAAAGGTAATAACGCATTGTTTGTCGTAAATAACACATTCTGTATACAAATCATGGATCGAAAGGAATAAAACGAAAATCACAAACGACACTAAAAAACAGGTGAAAACTGCATCTCGGCGTTATTGACTCAATAAGGTAAAATAGGCCTCAATTTCTCATGGGTACCTCGAATTTATACCGATTACATGCAAGAAACGGATATTATATTTTCCCTAAATCGTGTAAATTTAGCTTTCTCTAAGACTAGAACGTTTTTTAAGTGAGTAACAGTTTACTCAACAAATATAACACATATACATGTAAAAAAAAAACACTTCATTGAGAATATTCTAGAAGCATCTGGACCGTCAGAGAATTTAACAGAATTGTCCGAGAATATTTACAGGACTTTCTCAAAATTGTACTACATTAATTGGAAATAATAACACATGTCAGATAAAAAAAAACAACACGAACTCAACTAATAACACATTGATCAATACTGATACCTCATAAATGTTGTTCAGTACCACGTCAATAATTCGATTAATCGTACAAAAATACACTTTTATTTTGGATGTTCATGTAAATATATAATGTGATGAAGTTTAATCACCACATTCCTTTAAAAGACACATTAGGCGAAATTTGATGTCAATAGACGAATGTTGATCTCAATAGATATATACATATAGTCCTTCATTGCAAAACATAGACTATCACCTCTTTCAATGGAACATAACATTATGAATTGCACTACGAACATGTTCAAACGTCAACATTAAAGTACTAATAGCATTTATAGACCACAAACACAAAATACTAAGCTCAAAACCCTAAATCTGAGGCCCGAAACCCTAAACCCTAAACCCCGAACCCCAAAATTTTTTTAAGGTTGTATCTTATACTGCACAAGTCGTGGATCGTTCTCCCAAAATTTCATATCGTAAACCCTTAATCTTAACCTCGAACCCGTAAGTCCTAAACCACAAAAACTACTCAAAAACCCTAGCACATAGACGATAACAAATTATCCAGAACCCTAGTGCATAGACGGCAATTTTATAACAAATTGGTAATAATTATACCCTTACGGGTACCACATTAAACTGTCCAGAAATTTTTAATATCCCGCCGGAACAGTTCAGAAATTCTACGGTGGCGCGAGAAACCTGAAAAAAAAAACAATAGACCCAATACGGTGGCGCGACGAAATTTTAAGGCTATGGGTCTCTCGAACGCGCATTACCTTCAATTTCAACTAGAAACATGCTTCGATCTACACATATTTTTATTGTTTGCGTCGACGAAATTTTAAGATTCCGTCCCGACACCGTCGCGCTCGTGAGATCCGCAACAGAGAACTCAATATTAATTTGTAAATGGGTTTAACCAAGGCAACTATCGATATTATCGTCAATTTCATATGAATGTTGATAAGTTTCACAAAAATAACAAATGTCTTCAGGGTAATAGCAAATGTTGACTAAAAAATAACACATCACTGAAAGGTAATAACGCCTTGTTTGTCGTAAATAACACATTCTGTATACAAATAATGGATCGGGATAAAAAAACGAAAATCACAAACGAAACTAAAAAACAGATGAAAACTGCGTAAATCACGTCGTTATTAACTCAATAAGGTAAAATAGACCTCAATTTCTCATGGGTACCTCGAATTTATACCGATTAGTTGCAAGAAACGGATATTATATTTACCCTAAATCGTGTAAAAAAGAAATACTTATAACATAGCAAAAATAACAAATATCTTATGGTTATTAACAAATGTAGACTTATAAGTAACACGTCGCTGAAAGGTAGTAACGCCTCGTCTGTCGTAAATAACACATTCTGTATACAACCAATGGATCGGGAGATAAAGAACGAAAATCAGAAACGACACTAAAAAAACAGATAAAAACTGCATAAATCACGTCGTTATTGACTCAATAAGGTAAAATAGACCTCAATTTCATATGGGTACCTCGAATTTATACCGATTAGTAGCAAGAAACGGATATTATTTTGCCCTAAATTGTTAAAAAAGAAATAACATAGTACTAATAACAAACAGTGGTTAATAACTAATGTTGACTTATATGTAACACTTCACTGAAAGGTAATGACGCTATGTTTGTCGTCAATAACACATTCTGTATACAAGCAATGGATCGGGGGGAATATAACGAAAATCACAAACGACACTAAAAACGATGAAACTGCATAAATGTCGGCGTTATTGACTCAATAAGGTAAAATAGACCTCGATTTCTCATGGGTAGCTCGAATTTATACCGATTACTTGCAATTTATGTCGATATATAGATTCGATTTACCATTATTTTTTCGAATTTGCACCCTAATTAGACAATCAAACTCTACCTCGTGCATCGTCAATATCATAATGAATCCAACATGACATGTCGAATCGGTTGGATGGGTCAATCGAATTTTTTTGTGCTCGATTCAGAGTAAGAAAAATGAGTTCGAAAAAAATTCTGTTGATAACGTTTGCAGTAGCAAAGTAACACAATATTGTTGAAAAATATCGTATCTGTTTTCTAAAGTAACAATATGCTGTAACTTTATAACATATAATGAAGTAAAAGTAACGCTTCATATAAGACCAGAAAAGCACGTCGTGACTTTCGCCGGAAAAAAAAAGAGCAAATGGTATTTTCGTCAAATTCTATTTTTGGGTCCTTTACTCAAAGTAGGTCTCTTAAACTTATTCATTTTCTGACAGGTCTTACGGGACTTTAGGGGGGCCTGAACATAAATCTTCCCTTATTTTTAGGGGTAATTAGGTTACGTGCCCCAATATAAGTTTCATTTAGGTTTCAGGTACCTATCAGAAAATTTTTAGTTTTAAGGGTCCGATACACTTAAGTGTTTTTCAGTACCACTTCATGGACCTGCAGTACCACGTCATGGTTTTGCATTACCAATTCATCGTTCTACTGTACCACTTCATCGTTCTGCAATACCACTCCCTTTTCCTATAATAACACAAAACGATAGTCCGATACCAGTTCATATGCATTGTATAACATTTGCGTAAATTTTAGGTCCTTATCTCTAAATTTTCACAAAAATCGGGTCCTTAACCGTAAAAATTTTCTGGAAGGGGCCTGAAACCTAACTTAAAACATCATTTGGGGCCTGAAACTTAACTATAACTTATTTTTAATCAATGTTCCTTGTTAAGAGGGCAAATAAGCGGGGCCCAACACCTCTTGGGTAAAATGACTTTGATTGTCTGATTTGGACTTGTAGTAGTTAGATCAACAACTACAAGTAGTTAATTACCCCAGTCCGGAGGTACCTCGTACATAGGGGTGAAAACGAGCCGAGCCGAGCCCAAACATGGCACAGCTCGAGCTCGGCAAATTAACAAGCTGATCGAGCCCGGCTCGAGGTGCTCGAATTCAATCAAATATAATTTGAACTGCTCGAAAATGAGCTCGGCTCGAGCTCGATTATCTCTTAAATTAGTTTTTTCTGAATAAATAAATACAGGACGAAAAAAACACAACTCAAGCACAATTCATCCCCATGTTCTATTCTTTTCATTGCTTCGTTTTAACTTTCTAACTCGTTAGTGTTTTGATTGCTTTCACCAACACCAACGCGCAGGCAGAACCGATGATTGTTCCATTGCAAATATGTTTAACGTGGGCTGAAAACGAAAGCAGATTTTTTTTAGCAAGATTTCTCCAACAAAATCAGTACAAAAATGCAAAAGAAATATACACAATGCTAATAGGAAAGAATACGCAATGCAATGCCAAAATGAAATTACCTGATGAAGAAGATTCGACTTGCCCTCTTATTCTTAGATGGCAAGAATTCAGTTTCAGACTTTTCACGAAGCAGCTCGTTATATGAAGGGAGATGAGCAAGGTAATAAAGAACAAAGTCAGGTTTGGTGCTTAATTCACAAATCCAATTCTTTGGGCAGAATTTTTTTTGTGTGTGAATGGAGAAGATGAAGTGACGATGTGGGTGGGTGGATGAATGGTGTCTGTGCGGCTGTGGATAGCATGTTAATACTAGGTCTAGGGTTTTTTGCTACATTCTGTATAATATGGGTATTTTAGACTTTTAGTTATATATAATAATAAAATAAAAACGTAAATATGGGCTCGATAAGCTTGACGAGCTATCGGCGATTAATCTGCCTAATCAGGGGATTAACTGAACTAATCTGCCAACTAATCACTACTTAGATATTTATTGGTACAAAATTTAAAATTAAATAAAAACCCCACATATGCCATTTAAATTAAAATGGCTAAGACAACATATTCGATGTGAGCTTCCAAAAAATTATGTATATGTTTATATAGAAACAGTTTACCCAGAATTCAATGAAATAACCGATGTGGGACAAACTGACCCCTCAATTGCACTAGTAAAGTTTATGTAAAAATGAAACTATAAGTCTTTTGGCTAAGTGGATTGGAGCACTGTATGAAGTGTTTGGCCTCTTCCTGACATGGGTAGAATTCCATACTTTGTATTTTTAACTATTTTTTATATATACAAAGAGATTGGGGAATTTTAGTAATAATGAGCTTAATAAAGTAGTAGCTAATTACATTGAGTATTAGTATAATACAGTGGGCTTAATAAAACATGTATACCATTTAATTTCCGCCTACAAACCGCCTAAGTCCTGCCTAGACTGTCTAGTTGCTAGGCCTTCCCTAGGCGCCCGACTAGCGCCTAACGAATAACATTGAAGATGACTGAGGCTCCAAATTTGGCAAGAAGAGATGGCTGATAATTCTTGAAATAGTTGTACCCGAGACCCATGCAATCGAAGTCGTGAGTTCGGAAGACAACACGACACAAGAAGAAAACAACCAAAACATTATTCCACTGAACTCGCTGGAAGGGATGGCAGGCCCATAGAAGAGATTAAGGAAGAATAAGATGAATGAGGCCCTGTGCAAACTCATATGTTGAGGTATATGCCCTAGATGCCGTACGAGGACTGGGAGTACGAGGGCAATTTTGTAATTGCGCAGTGTTTAGTAATTTAATTTGATTACTTCTATTAATGGAATGATTTTTTTCAAAACTAATTTATTATACGATAAATAATTAAAAGGCATATTATTAATTAGTTTAAAGATTTCACCTTGCCGTCTGTGTGAATAAGACAAATTAATAAAACCTAAATATTGGTAGTTCAGTTATTGGTTATGTGGAGACAGAGAGGGGCACCAGTATCGAGATACAGCAATATTAAAATTAGTCCACAAGTCTAAGTCTCCAGTAGGGTGACTGGATCGACAAGTATGACTTGTTTGTCGATGGGTCCAATACGGTTGTACCAACCGTTCACTTGGGAAATGGGAGCCCGTGACAATGATACAAGATGAATCAGGAGATTTTCTGTATTGGACACTGACTCGTATGAACGATCACATGCTTGTGTTAGGAATATTTTGTAGCATCCTTTAATTTATGTAATCTTGGGTTAATATGTTTATTTAGAGGATTGTAGTAGTTTGGGGTGACTTATGATATTAAGTCATAGTTTTGTATTGGGCTTTAATATACCAAACAATTGTGGTATATAAAGCCCAAATAGCCCTAATTAGGGTTTTATCAAAAGAATTAGAAAGGTAAGCCACCTTGTACTTTCCCTTAGAAAAACAAACACTTTCACGCACTCAAGGTGTTCTTCACGTTTTACACATTCAAACCTTTCTTTTAATCCTTGTTTGGTAATAAAAAGGGCCAACAAGTGGTATCAGAGTCTAACGCGGATCAATATCTTCCATTTGAATCCAGTTTTGCTCGATTCCGACGTGATTTGAAGAAGTTTTTGGCTTGAAAACTCATTTTCAACATTTTCTCTGTTTTTGGGTGTCTTTAACTCGTCTTCAATGATTTTTGACCCTAAGATGTTAGAAAACTGCTACTGAGTATATTTATGTTCTTTCACGTCGATTTCAGTCAAGTTTGAGTAAGATTTGAGCAAAAACGAATCCAAAATCTGGTTTTTTACTGAACTGTTCATAAATATCGATAGAACAGCACTTTTGAGTTTGAAGGTTTCGATCGAAACCCATAGTGAGTATTTCAATCGATTCGAATTTTGAGTTCTCTCTCACCAATTTCCACAGTTTCGATCGATACTATTCTCGGCGAAAGCCAAATTCGTTTTGCCCGAAACACTACAGCTCCCAATTTCACAGTTTCGATCGATACAATTCTCGGAGAAAGCCAAATCCGTTTCGCCCGAAACGCTACAGTTCCTAATTTTACAGTTTTGATCGATACAATTCTCGGCGAAAGCCAAATCAGTTTTGCCCGAAACGCTACAGTATCCAGTTTTCGATCGATTTGCTAAGTTTCGCCCAACTCATATCTCGGCGAAAGTCCAAAATTAAGCCAATTTGGACCAGATCGCCCGAAACCCTCTCATTCCTATCAATCGAAACTATTTATTCAAATCAAGATCGAAATCCCTTTCGATCGAATCTAGTACAATCTAATCTGAAATCCCTCTTTCGATCGAAACTCACATTTTCAATCTACTCTCCCTCGCCCGATTCTTGAAATCTTAACTCAATTTCAATTGCCCAATTCTCAACACTTAGGACCAATCGCCGAGTTTGTGTCCATATCATTATACTAGAATCGATCAAGCATTCAAATTGAGTAGAACAAAATCCTCAATCTCACATAACACCAATCGTTCCATACTTGAGCAGTACACTAAATTCATCAAATTCTTATATTGCGACAGAATTCACTAAGTGAATTTACCTACTTAGACTCAACACTAGAAATTATTCAAACTTGACTATATTTTATTCAAACTAAAGCATTTCATTTCGCAGATATATCTCCGCTTTAACGATCATTACCAAACATAAACATGGACGGTCTTGCTATTGGATCTGACAACCGTGCACAACTACTAAGATGGGGAGAGTACGGCATATGGAAGCAACGATTCATCAACTTTATAGAAATCAAGGATGTAGACCTCGCGAACGACATGCTTTCCTCCATTTTTGAAGGACCTGCTCAATTTTGGACCGTCATTCCTGCTCAACCCGATGCGGTTCCTGCAATTCCAGAGAGGAGAACTCCTAAGGACCCTAGTCGATACAACGATGCTGAAGAGCACGAGCCAGAGCAGACAAGTTTGCGCGACACTATGTACTTCAAGCTCTACCAAATGATGTCTACAAGCAAGTTGACGCAATGGTCACTGCAAAGGAAATTTGGGATGAAGTCTGCAAGATGATGGTTGGAACGGAAGTTAGCAACTTGTCTAAGAAGTCCAGCATTCTCACTGCCTATGACTCCTTCAAAGCTAAGGAGGGGGAGGAACTTCGAGATGTCTATCTTCGTTTCCTGACCATCATCAACGAGATGAGAAAAATCAATATCCAACGGTCCAATCTCGAACACAACATCAAGTTCCTTTCCACACTTCAACCTGAATGGGGACGGATTGCAGTTCTGGTTAAGCAACAGAACAAAGATTTGGACGCTATGGACATTCACTCCCTACACGATAATCTCTCACAGTACTCACAATATGCCAAAGAAATCAAGAACGAAGGGAAAACCAATGTTGACATGGAACCAATCGCACTCGTGACCTCTAAGTCAAGCAATAGGAGTTCAAGAATTTCTAAAGGAAAGCAGGCCGTTCAGTCTGACACCTCTGACAACGCCGAATCTGACCAAGAATCTGAGGACGAACTCGAATCAATCAGAAAGAAACTGGCCATAATCTCAGAAACGGTCAACAAGATGAGCGCCAAGAAACATCCTCCTCCTTCAACAACAACGAACCTCAAGTGGAAAATAGAAGCTCGCTGCCCCTGATGAGACTGAAACTAAGAAATCTGAAGTGGTCAAGAAGTGCTTCAACTGCGGCAAGCCGGGTCACTTTGCTTCTGAATGCTTCAGACCTAAGAAGAAAAATACTGAATACTACAAGAAAAATTTCAGCTCTCACAGCGCAAGGAGGCGGGGATTGTCTTGGTAGCTGAGGAAGAGGAATGGCTGGAGGACACATCTGACGAGGAGTAAGAAGAAATGGCCTTCATGGTGAAAAGCATTGAGGATGACTCCGACGAAGATGAGCCAGCCCTCGGATCAGACAGGACTGATGTCTCTTCATCCGACCTGGAGGTATACACTCCATCCCTAGATGATTTTATTAAACTAGAACGTAGGATAGCCGAGCTCTCCATGCATCGTAAAGATTACTCAGAACTCCAAAGAAATTTTAACAAAAATTATGCCTTATTAAACAAACAACAGGAAGAGATAGCTATCCTTAATGAATCTTTAACATTATCTGAAACTAAAACAAAGACTTTAGAAGATCTTATAGAAGACAAAGAAAAGCAAATTAGTGATATAAGGAGAAGCTTGAAAGACAGTGAAGAGGAACGAGATAATGTATTATCTCATACGAACTTATCACGAACGAACGCGTTCGTCTTTACAAGAAAGTCAAGGAGTTAGAGGATATAATCACCAAGAGAGGTCAATCTGAACGAACCATTTTTCTTAGCCAACCTAAAGATGTAGAATTCTATGATCCCCGGGAAGGGTTAGGATATGAGCCGACTACCAACCCTGAAACAGATAAAGTACTCTCACTGTACAATATTAAACGGTTTGGGTTAAGTATTGAACAGTTAAGGCCCTTCGTAAGCTCAAGAGAGGTGACTGAGTCTGACGAACAGAAACGGAAGAATAAGGAATGGGCTCAAATCGCGTGTGACTACACAGTACTCAACAATAGCTACAAACTAGAGAGACACCTCTCTCTGATGATTACATGTCACCATTTGGACCCGGAATTCAAGAAGGCTCTGACGAACACACTAAACCTATTTATTCATTTATTTATATTCCTGAGATTATTCGGAAAATAGGTGCCTTGACAGCCTCTCTTGAATCAGAAAGGAAAGCTCATGAAGAGGAGAAAACTATTTTGTTGAGCAAAATATATACTCTTAAAAACTTTCCTGATATTCACAAACCTTCCACCTCCCGTCCTGTTCCAGAATCCTCTACATATAAATGCAAACAATCTGCCAAGGAATTCCTGTATCTCACACTAACTTTGTATCACATGTACCCACAGACAAAGGCATGAGATCTAAGGAGGCGAAGAAGGTTCGATCTGGCTCAGCAAAGAAGACAACAGCCCCTGACAAGAAAAGAGACCAGTCCCCAACCATTATTCTCATGTTTCGAAATCTTTTGCATTTTCCTAAAGTGACTTCTTGTAATGTCGCTGAACGTATTTCGTTATTTCATGCCCTAAATTCAAAATTCTGTCATGAAAACAATGCTGTACTTTCTTTCCTTCACGTCAATCATGTCAACAAAAACGCTCCCACGTCGAATAGCATTCATTCTAAGAGCATATCACCCACGCCGTCCAATCATTCTAACAATTCTAAAATAAAGAATCACACTGCATCCAAGACCAGGCCGAATAAGAAATTAAATCGAAAACAGATTTGGCTTCCTAAATCCGAACTGCATCTTATAGGAAAACGTCACGCTTGGATTCCTAGACCAATTATCCAACACCTAGCAAGGAAACATATCTAGCAACGAACAAGTTAACATTTAAACCTGCTATCAAAGAAGGGCCCATCTATAAATGGGTGCCTAAACGTACTTGATTTCTTTTGCAGGTCCGTCATGTGTGGTACTTAGATTCAGGTTGCTCCTCACACATGACTGGAAACAAAGAGCTGTTGAGCAACTTTTCTGAAGGATTTCTCGGAAAGGTCTACTTCGGAAACGGGCAATCTGCTTCCATGCTAGGCACGGTGATCTCATCCATGACAGACTGACCATCAAAGGGGTGTCTTACGTCGAAGGCCTGAGCTACAATTTATTCAGCATCGGACGCTTCTGTGACAAAGGCTACAAGGTGAACTTCGAGACCAACAAGTGTAGTGTCACAGATAACAATGGAAGAGAGTTACTCACTGGCTATAGGAAAACAAATCTCTACTCCATTGATCTCAAAACTGTCCGACCGATGTGCCTCATCTCTCTAGCCTCCCTACATCAGAAACGATCTCTGGCATCAGCGACTTTCCCATCTCAACTTCAAAGACCTTAACAAACTGCGATCAGAAAACTTGGTCAAGGGACTTCCCTCGTTCAGATACCACAAGGAGCATCTCTGCTCAGCTTGCGAATGGAAAGATAAGGAAGGCATCTCACCGAACCAAACACATAGCCTCAACTTCCGAACCTCTCGAACTCATTCATATGGATCTGTGTGGACCTATGCGAACTCAGACCATTAATGGGCGAAAATAGGTGTGTTGGTTATTGTGGATGACTTCTCGCGCTACACTTGGACCAAATTTCTCAAAACCAAGGACGAAACTCCAGGTCTAATCATTGAGTTTATCAAGACCGCTCAAAACCTCTACCAACTAAGTGTACAAATCATCAGAACTGATAATGGGACAGAATTCAAGAACAGAAAACTCAGTGACTTCTATGCATCACTTGGAATCACCCAACAGTTTCGCAGCAGCTAAAACACCTCAACAAAATGGGGTAGTTGAGCGCAAGAACAGAACCTTAGTTGAAGCAACTCGTACTCTCCTCATTCACTCTGGATTACCTCACTTCTTGTGGGCCGAAGCAATGAACACAGCTTGTTACACTCAAAATCGTGGCTCACTTCACAAGAGGTTCAATAGGACTCCCTATGATTGATAAATCGTAGAGTGCCAGACGTCTCATTCCTGAAAGTCTTTGGATGCAAGTGCTATGTGGCAAATGATCGTGAAGATAGATGCAAACTTGACCCAAAAGCATTCGAAGGCATACTGGTGGGATACTCAACAACATCAAAAGCTTATCGCATATATCTCAAGGAGAAAAGATCTGTTATGGAGAGCATTAACGTAACGTATGATGAAGTAGACCGAGTCATTTCTGCACAATCAGTCCAGAACCAGGACTTCTACGAGAATTGACAAAGGATCAACCTAGCACTTCTTCTGCGGGCGGAACTTCAAAAACAAATTCGTTAAGTGACAGGGAACTCGATCTCTTATTTGAAGATCTCTTCCCAAAGCCGCTACCACCCACTGCTCCTACAACTTCTGCGGCACCAGAAAATATTGATCATGCGGAGACTAGCAATGACAATACCCCTCCTACAATGGAAAATCTTCACCTTGATGACGATAGTGAACCCCAACAGATACAGAGATCATATCCAGCTCACGCTGAAACTGAAACTCTCAGCCCTATGATACACAATAGAAATTTTCTCAAGAGAGTCAGTAATACCACAACCTGGAGAAGAAATAGAACATCAGCTGATCAAGTGGAGAAACAATACCGATACAAACACAGCTGGATCATCACAAAACCTAGTACCAAGAAAGTGGACTCGAGCCCACCCAAACTCACAAATAACTGGAGATCCATCCACTGGAGTAACCACTCGAGCATCAACGATAAACGAAAGCCTCTCTCCTGCTTTCTCAGTCAAAAGAACCCGTAAAGTAGCTGAAGCACTCGCCGATCCAGACTGGATAATTGCAATGCAGGAGGAAATCAATCAGTTTGAAAGATTGGAAGTTTGGAATCTAGTACCTAGACCAGCTGGAAAACCATTATAGGACTAAATGGGTGTTTAAGAACAAAAAGGACGAGCAAGGAGTTGTTATTCGGAATAAAGCAAGGCTTGGTGGCAAAAGGTTTACAATCAACAAGAAAGGAATCGACTATGATGAGACATATGCCCCAGTCGCAAGAATAGAAGCCATCAGGATATTCTTAGCTTTTCGCTGCACACAAGAACTTCACTTCTACCAGATGGATGTCAAAACTGCATTCCTCAACGGAATACTAAAGAAGAAGTTTTTTGTTATCCAGCCTGAAGGTTTTGTAAACGAACAACTCCCAGACCATGTCTACAAACTCGATAAAGCTCTCTATGGACTTAAACAAGCTCCCAGAGCCTGGTACGAGGTCCTCTCCGGATTTTCTCATCTCATCTGGTTTCACAAAGGGAAGATTGATACGACTCTTTTTATCAAGAAGGACGGCTCAGACATTATGCTAGTGCAGATCTTGTTGACGACATCATATTCGGGTCAACAGACTCACGAATGTGCAGGAACTTTGGGGATCTAATGAAGCAGAAATTCGAATGAAGCATGATGGGCGAACTAAGTTTCTTCTTAGGACTTCAGGTTAAACCTTTCACGATGGAATCTTCATCAGTTCAATCCAAGTACATTCACGACATACTCAAGAAGTACAACTTGGACACTCAAATACTGCCATGACTACCATGTCTACCTCATGCAAACTTGACGCAGATTCCTCAGAAAATCTGTTAACCAGACAACTTATCGAGGCATGATAGGATCCTTGCTCTATCTTACATCAAGTAGACCTGATATCATGTTCGTCACGTGTCTCTGTGCACGCTTTCAAGCTGATCAAAGGAATCTCACATGCTCGCGCCGTCAAGCGAATTTTCAAATATCTCAAGGGAACTCCGAATCTAGGTCTATGGTACCCGATGGAATCAAGCTTTTGAACTCGTATGATACACAAATGCTGATTACGCAGGATGCAAGTGGACAGAAAGAGCACTTCTGGAGCCGCTCAATTCTCGGGGGTAAACTCGTAAGTTGGTCGTCTCGAAAGCAAAATTGTGTCTCACTCGACGCAGAGAGGCAGAATATGTCGCTGCTCGCGAGTTGCTGCTCACAAATTTGTGGATGAGAACTCAGCTGCGAGATTTTGGCATAACGTTAAATCAATCCCAATTTTTTAGTGACTCTAAAAGTGCTATAGCTTATAACCAGTAATCCAGTACATCATTCACGGACCAAAAATATGACATTAGATATCACTTTATCAAGGAACATGTGGAACAAGGTACAATCGAAATGCATTTTGTTCACACAGATCTTCAACTTGCCGACCTATTCACTAAGGCATTGGATGAAAAGCGATTCCAATTCTTAGTATCTAGGTTAGGCATGTTGAACCATAAGACATGATCGATTGTCCCTACATGAACCTGATATTGTGTAAATAGATCATTTAACTTTTCTCTATATGTTATGAATGTTAAAAATCCTACTATTATATCTAGGGGGGACTAATAAACATTATGCACCTAATTTAGGGGGAGTCCCTGAACGGTTCACACAATCTAGGGGGAGTCTCTCAAATCATGCACAAAACAGTTACACAAGGAGTTTTTATGATTTTCTCATCAAATTTAAATTATATAGTACGGTGAAACTCCTTAAATTTCTATCGAAATTAAATTATTCAAATATTTCAAATATCACAAATATTTCTCGGCGAAACTACATATCGCTTCGAAACCCTTTCAAATTGATTTGCCATCGACACTAAACAAGTTTCGATCGAAACTGAACTTTAACTCTTAATTTATTATTTTCTCGGCGAAACTGACTTTCGCTCGAAACACGTTTCGATTGAAACTTCAATTTGATTAAATACTTTTATAATTTTATCGGCGAAACTGACTTTCGCTCGAACACATTTCATTGAAATTGATTATTAATCCTTTGAAATTCTCTCGGCGAACTGACTTTCGCCCGAACTCAATTTAATCGATCGAAAATCAAAATTACTCTTTGGAAGTATTCTCGGCGAAACTGAAACTCTATTTTCTCTCGGCGAAACTGACTTTCGCCCGAAACTCAATTTAATCGATCGAAAATCAAAATTGACTCTTTGGAGTAATTATCGGCGAAACTGAGACTCTGCTTATTTAAATAGAGTTTCGCCCGAAAACACTGTTCTTCTTCATCGATTTTCAAATTCACTCTTAAACCCTCTCTGAATCGCACTCAAACTCATCCAGTCTCACTTGTTTTACCGATTTTGCAACTCCAAATCCCTCATTGGTAAGGAAAAATGCTTTAATCTACAGCTTTACCTGATAATTTTGTCATTCTTGCAGTTACGCAGATTAGGGTTGCGTGAGTTCGAGCGTCACTGTTAAACGTTTTTTCATCTCGCCTAGATTCGTTCGAAACTAAACTCTATTTCAATCTCCCATCACAGTCGATCGATTCTTACTGAAAATCTTACT